>SNQJ01S0002092.1:289831-315610 GCA_010110895.2 Picea sitchensis
CAAGCCTTGACGAAGAGGACACTGCCTTGGCTTGGTGGCCAGAGCTGACAGCGTTACCCACTAGTATCTTCACAGAAATGAGAAGGCTGGCTCGTGATGAGACCCCCTTTCCTTTGGCCATGCAACCAAAGGTCACTGCCCTGATTTGGTGATTAGATGGTGGCAATGTCATACTGCTGAATACCTATGAACATAATGGGTCGGCTCGTGATGAGACCTCCCATCCTCTTGGTTAGGTCCTGCATTTATTTATCATTTTCTTAGGGTCCCTTAGTTTCTTATCGATAGGCTTTTTATTGCCTTCTCGGGGATCCCCTGGGCGAAGCATCTCTAGGTTTTTGTTTTCCTATGGCTTTTATCTTTTACCAGCTACTTTTACCTCCTGAGCCTTTAGCCCCTTCTTCCCACAAGACAAGATGTACCCTGGATGGTCATCCTGATGGCTAGACTAGGGGAATGGGATGGATGAGTGGGGTTTTAATATGTAAGAGTGATAATATGGTGGGAGTGGACGATGGCTCTGCAAACCCCCCTTGGTGGCTAACCAAAACCCATGAGTACCAACTTGCTAGGCTACCCCATCAATCACCCCAACAGTGGTCAAGTGGATTAGTGTAATATCCAAGCAATTATCCGAAATGAAAGAAACCTAATGCATATATGAGAAGGTTATAATGATCAAATATGACACATACCATGATACCTTGGACCAATTACCTCATGGAGCAAGAGCCCTTTCCGATGCAAACCCAGGCCGGTAGTGATGGAGGCTAGTACTGCTGGCAGGACAAATATGGCTGAGAAGAAGAAAAGATGGGCCCTCAAGGGCCATGCTCAAGTCAATCTGCTCTCGTACTCCATGTCTAGGACCATGTGGGCCTCGAGACATGATCTCTTAGTTACCCCTAGATATCGGGGATAACAGGTCCCTTTCAGTGTCGATGATCTACGGGGAGGTTTCTCCTCTGCCTGTGATGTCTCCTTCTCTAAGCTATCCACACTGTCTGATGCTACCTCAATATAATGGATCTCGCCCTTACCCATGCACATGTGGCCTAGGACCCAATGGGTCCTTGAAGGTGAAGTAGATATTCTTCCTCATAAGCTCTTGCCTCATCTAATCATCCAACTTATACTTCCCCTTCCACTCTCTTTGGAATGGCTTCATGTCTCGATCCCTTTGTGGTACAAAACGTTTGGGAAAGGGTTTAGTCTTCGATGTTGAGCCTTCCAAATATTGAGGGCGTAAGATGGCATCCTACAAGGTATGAGGCCTGTATGCCTTCACCCATAATCTCAAGGGTTCTGTGATCGCCTCTGTGAATACCATGATCAACCTAGGATCTTATATATATGTCAACGCCACTGCTACCCATTGAAACTCCAAGATGAATGCCTTTGTTGTGTCAGTTTGTCTCAATTGGGCTAGATCCCTCCTGTCAAACTTGTCAATGAGTCTCTATGTAAGCTCCCTATAGGAGGTGATGTGACTGTGACCCAACATGTCATACTTTTTCCTCGTTTTTCATGTTACCTCGATTTTCATGTCAATTGTTGGGTGGTATTTCGACACGTGGTTTTTTGTCGATGGTTTTCTATCTTTGGTTAAGGAATTAGGGTTGTTGACTAATCCAGGTTTAGGGTTTTGGATGTCGTTGGATCCTATATGTATATTGTATTGTAAACAATGTATCACTATGAATGAATATAGAATATGTTGATTTTCCCATTTTGGCTTCGAGGGGAGAAATCTCTGTGTAATGTTTGTATTTTCCATTGTATCTTTTTTGTTCTTTTACTGAAAATTTGTTTGCAGTAAATATTGTACAAGGTTAAAATCTACATTTGGTATCAGAGCTTTGTTGGCTTCAGGGGGGCGCCTTTGTGGTCAAGGATTTGGCTCGGGACTGTGATAAGCCTTGTTACAGTGGGAGATTTGTGGTATTGATTTTTTAGGTGAAAAGAAATGGAGATCAATTAGAAAATGAAGATGGTCTCAAAGGTCATAAGCTTTGGAACCCAGAAACTAAGAAGGTAGTGTATAGCCCATATGTGGTATTTAGAGAAATGAAGGATGTTGTTAAACAAGAATTCCTACCAAGTAAGGAAGAACTAGAGAAAATAGAGTTTGATTTAAAGGATGATGAATCAGACTCTAAAGAAGAAAATGAATCAGAAGAAGAAGATCCTCGTACTCCAGTATTGAGGAGATCGGTTCGAGAAAGAAGGCTACTAGAAAGGTATACTCCATCTGATTTTCATTCAAATTTTTCTTTGTCTATTATTGATTATGATCCTAGAACTTTCAAGGAGGCAGTGGATTCAGAGGATGAAAATCTCTGGAAAGAGGCCATGGACGAAGAAATGGCAGCCTTGGATAACAATGACACTTGGGATCTAGTGGAGTTGTCGACTAGAAGAAATCTCATTAGCAACAAATGGGTATTTAAAAAGAAGTTGAATGCAGAAGGAAAAGTGGAGAAATATAAAGGTCAGTTAGTAGCAAAGGGTTATTCCCAGGTTGAGGGAATTGACTTTGGGTGATGTTTTTTCTATTGTTTCCAAGTTAACCTCTATAAGATTTATGTTATTTGTTGATGTTGCATTTGATTTTGAAGTAGAATAGATGGATGTGAAGAAAACATTCCTACATGGGGATCTGGAAGAAGAAATCTATATGATGCAGCCAAAAGGATTTGTTGTGAAGGAAAAGAAAGAGTTGGTATGCAAGCTGAAAAAGTCCCTGTGTGGTTTAAAACAATCACCAAGGATGTGGTATCAAAAAATTGATTCCTATATGTTGGGACTTGGATTCACAAGACGTAAAGAGGATCATCGTGTGTATTTTAAATTAATAGGTGATCATTTAATTTATTTGGTCTTGTATGTGGATGACATGTTTCTGATAGGAAACAACAAGGAGATTATCGAGGATGTGAAAACTCAGTTTTCCTCTAAATTTGTCATGAAGGATCTCGGTGCTTCAAATTTCATTTTGGGCATGGAAATTAAAAGAGATCATAAAAAGAGGAAACTCTAGTTAAATCAGAGAAAATATGTTGAGGCAATATTGTAGAGGTTTAATATGTAGGAATGTAAACCGATCAAGGTTCCTATTCCTATTGTTGTAAAGTTATCTACGGATCAATGTCCCAAGACAGACGAAGAGGAGGAAGGCATGTCTCATGTTCCATATGCGAGTGCAGTTGGAAGTTTTATGTATGCAGTGGTTTGTACTAGACCGGACATTGCACATGCAGTGGGAGTTTTGAGCAGGTATATGTCAAAACCAGGGAAGGAGCATTGGACAACAGTAAAAAGGGTTTTCAGATATTTGTGTGGCACTACTAGCTATGGATTGTGCTACCAAGGAAGACTGAGATTGGACAGAGTGTTGGATATACATGGCATTGTGGATGCAAACTAGGCTGGAGATCTGGATCATAGGAGATCTACAAGTGGGTATGTGTTTAACCTGTTTGGAGGAGCAATAAGTTAGATGAGAAAAAGACAGGTTGTAGTGGCACTTTCAACTACAGAAGATGAATATATGGTAGCCACTCATGCAAGTAAGGAAGCAATATGGTTACAAATATTGTGTTCAAGTATTGGGTTGGTACAACAAGTTGTAAAGATAGAATGTGATAGTCAGAGTGAAATTTTTCTGGTGAAGAACCCAGCTTATCATTCAAAGACAAAGCATATTGATATTTAATATCACTTTGTGAGAGACATGGTTGAAGAAAGGAAAGTGTTGTTGATGAAGGTGGACACTTTGAAGAATGTTGCGGATTCATTAACAAAATATGTGAGCATTGAGAAGTTCTCTTGGTGTAGAGGATCCATGGGCATTGTTGCCTTGGATTGTTGACTATGTAACCCTGTAACCCCTTGTATGCAAAGAAAAAAACAAGTGGGAGAATGTTGGGTCTGTGTTATATTCGGGAAACATGTCGCATTTTTGCCTCGATTTTCATGTCCATTGTTGGGCAGTTTTTCGGCATATTTTTTTTGTTGATGGTTTTCTATTTTCAGTTAAGGAATTAGGGTTAACTAATCCAGGTCTTTGGGTTAGGGTTTGGGATGTCGTTGGATCCTATATGTATATTGTATTGTAAACAATGTATCACTATGAATGAATATAGAATATGTTGGTTTTCCCAGTTTTGGTTTCCAGGGGAGAAGTATCTGTGTAAAGTTTGTATTTTCCATTGTATCTTTTTTGTTCTTTTACTGAAAATACGTTCGCAATAAATATTGTACAAGGTTAAAATATACACGTCACCAATCCATGATGCCACCACTCATGTGCCTCACCCTCCAAGTGTAGGGTAGAGAAATTAATGGCCTTTATCTTGGTCATCTCGTTGAGCTTGTAATACATGTCTAGATTTTGTACCCAAGCTCTAGCAATGCATTTCGATGATTCGTCAAAAGAAGGTATGGTGAGTTTACCAACTTTCAGGATGAAATCAAGGTTATGCCCCTGTTGTTGTTATTGTCCTCCTCTCTGAGCCTCTCTGGGGCAGTTCCTGAGTCTGAGTCTATGGTACTCGACCAAGTTCATGTACTAATGGAATTCACGACCTAATGCTTCATACTCCCTCATGTACTCTGCAATTTCCTATGCCTGAGTGGGAGGCCTCTATGCTATCGGTTGTTGTGTTGTTGTTGGGAGTGCCCTCTAGAAACTGGGTAACAATGGCTTGGGAATCCTACTTGAAGAGGTGTATGTGCGAGTAGCTTACTAGGGTCTACTGCCTGCCCCTGAGTTCCGCTGCATTGCATGTGAGAATTATCTGCCCGAGGTTCCCACTATAGCCAATCTATCAGCCATCTATGCTAAGGATTGAGTCATGGTTTGCTCACTGACTACCAGATTGTTGAATACCTGCATGAAGGCCACCTCTAGTTCCATGGGGGCCTTTCCATTGCCCTCTGGTCTCTCATATCTATCTTCCAACATCCTCTATGCCTCATGCTCTACCCTTCTCTCTACTTCCCTGTGTGTTTCTTCCTCTTCCTCTGAACTACAGGAAATGGGGGGAAATATGGTTTAGGTCTCCTCTCCCTGTGTGTTGGTTGTGGAGCCTGATTATCTTCCAGATTCAGAGGTCCTTGCTTTCAGCCGTGTTTATACCCCATGAAGTATTTACACCCCAGAAGTATGTACACTCTTCTACATGGGGGACTGCAGAGGGGGGGTACCCCCTTTGCAGGGTCCGGGGGGGCTATCCACCCAGCTAGGGGGTCTGGGGGGCAAGCGGTCCCCCAGCGGGGGTTCGGGGGCTAAGCCCCCGAAGGAAAAATTGCCTTGTAAATGTATATTGTAATTTCATTGTAAATCTAAATCGTTCATTATAAGGTCGCAGATCTAACGATAGAGATTATGTTAGGGTATTTTGCTCTAGAAGGCAACCTTCTTTTATGAGGGAAATGTATTGCAGCTATGGTTGATGGTGAATATTGTATTCTGAGAGAGGAGACTGTGAGAGAAAGAAGATGAAGTTACAGCGGGTTTTGTTGTAGGTTGTGTCCCTTGATTTGCTGGATAATAATAAAGGAAGGACCTGGCAATTTCTCTGGTGGACGTAGCCCACACTGGGTGAACCACGTAAATCTGTGTCTCTCTTGTATTGTGTATCTTCTGTGTTTTGTTTCCGCATTTGTTTTATTTTATTTCTCCGCGGTCCTGTTTTTCTAACACTGTGTCTGTTGTAAGTGAAGTATTCATCACCTACATCCTCACGACCCTCTGGCTCACCGGCTGAACTCATCGTCTTTAGTCACAGTCTAGCATGACTAAAGCTCTGATATGACTGTAATATCTTGGATCTGATTAGTCTAGGAAATGTTGCTAATTTGATATGTATGTTGTCTAACCTAATACACTCAAGGTTTCTAGATGTGTTTTAAGATATGGGTTTCTACATTCTTGGTGTTTTACGCATGTGTGTGTAGATAATTAATTGTTTATAGCATATAAATGAGCATACATATAGTAAATGGGACAAAACATTGTAAACCATATATTATGATATTTTTGTGGTTTACGATGTCGTATGTGGCTGAATAAAATGAATCTCTCAGCTAGATCAGTGACAAAAGTATCTTATCTGGAATACAATAAGAAAACTAAAACAATAATACCTGGTAATAGAAGAATTTTGCGATATCAATGGATGAGTTATAAGATCTGATGTAAGCTACGACAACTCATATGACAATTGTAGCAAGGCTGGAAAGTTCACCCTGGTGGCTAAACTCCTCGGATCTTCCTGGAAACTGTCCCAAACAGTGCACCCTATTGTCTCACTCAGTCCCGGTGACTAACAGGCTAAAAATTGGCCCTTTTTTTATATGTATAGACCCCGGATGGATCCCCCTGGGGAAATGCGCCCCCTCTATTGTTGGAAATTGCACCATGGTGATTCCCCCGTCGGAATCGGCTGATAAGGGTCTCAAGAAGAGAGACCTAGGATCCTATGAAATGGGTCAAGAAGATTTACATGGATCTGATCTGATGATCACTCGGGAATCCCAAATGTGTCCTCCTCAACTTTCGCACCCTCAATGGTTGAGAAATGCAGCCAAGATGATTTCTCCATCGAAATCTGACGACAAATCAGGCAATGGAAACGTCCTCACTGCTGCAACTGGATAATTGTTGTTGAAGTATGCTGGAAGATCTGGATGATCTTCTCGATGACTAGGGTGTGTCTCTCAACACCGAAATTAGCCTTTGGGTGTCTTCCTCCTGGAATCCACAATCTCTCTCCTAAGATGCACCTCTCTTCTCAACTGATAAGTTAAATTCTGCATAATAATCAATTAGTTCACTTTACCCTTTTCTTATAGTTTTTTTAAACCCCAATTCATTGTTGACCTATTTTTATCTTATTTGTTCTATTTTTAGCTCACTTTGACTTAAACTCACTTTTAGTCACTTTTAGCTCAATGTCACTTTCAAATTATAACACCCTCAGCTGAAGTAACCTCTAGTAACCTTCTTTACCCCTATACGGCCCTGGCTATAGTTTAACGAGGTTGTTTAGACCATTGCGCCTCCTCTATGGATATCCTATTTGGAAAGGTACATTACATTATTTTTAGGATTTTTGTCGTTTCCCGTACTACCCTTCTTTCCCTTGCCTTTATTTTTCTCTTTGGATTGTTGAGAACCCTTATAAGTCTTCAATTGAACAATATTTACATCTGAGGACTAAGTAGTGGGGGTGGTTGAGCCAGTGGCCGAATCGACTGTAGTTTTTTGTATTGACAATTGTTGCATCTAGTTAGAGACCAAATATGTGTCTTTTCTTTGAGAGGAATCAACAAATACATCGGCATGTGGTCCTGACTTCAGTTTTTCCAAGTTGAGAATCGACCATAGTGCGTTGGGCATGATCTCATAGAGCATACCTGATTAAGAGTAAATCAACTCCATTTGTTGTGCTCTAAAGATTGCCTACTCTTTTGTAAACACCCTTGAAGTGGCTACATACTTAGAAATGTAAGGAAGTAATGAATTTAAGAACCATTCTAAGAGAAAATGTAGTGGAACCGTGGCTTTAATCAAACTCTTCCATCTCCTCCATTCCCAAATATGATTAAAAATGTATGTAGCCTTATTTTTTTCAAGGTTGGCCAAACTCTCTATACCAATATCATATCAGATAGGGAGTTAGAAGTGGTTGAGAAAAAACATGGACCTCTCTAGTTATATATACCATTTCATGGTGACCCTAGTGAGGGTGCGTTAGAACAATTGTAACCAGATCGATTCGTCATTTAACAAATTAGACGGGCACCACAAGTGAAACGTCATTACATGGTCCTGTGGGTCTTCCCCACTCTTCCCTTTGAACTTTGGTATATCCAAAGGTAGTATGGTGCAGACCACATGCCAACTCGGGTCATGACGAATTGGGTCATTCGTCAACTTAGACAAATCTGGAAAATGAAGATTTGTCATAAAAGGAAGATTAGGTTGCATCATCGATTGATTAGCATCTTGAAAAGAATGTCCTGGGTTGTTACTAGCACCAAGTTTCCAGGAAGATTTTGTCGATGGACCAAAGCTTTGGGTGAAACCTTGTTGGCTCTGGTTGAATGGAGGATAACCTCCACCCATCTGATTCCTGGATGGAAAAACAAGGTTGCCCCCTGTCGTCCCTCCTACGAAGGAAGTAGTCCTTTCATGGTGAAATTAACTACACTAGTCGTTGCGTTAAACATACTAGGAAGAAAGATCTCGTTGCTGACTATTGTCAAAGTGGGAGTTGTAGGGCCTCCCAACCCAGACACTTTTGAAGTGTTTTCCATAGCAGGCCAATGAAGAGGGATATTGTCAGTAAATTCTAATCTATGAGGCGGAACTTGCACCATAGGTGATGGGAAAGTTTCAGTTAACAGAGGCTTGAATTTCAAAGTGTATTCTTTAGCTTTGAGATCTTCAAAAGTTACAACCTCCAGTTCGAAAGTGTTGACTTCTAAGGGTTCTACAGGATATATATCGACTGGACCAGTCGGTACAAAATCATTGAATTGATCAAAATGACACCTTAGCAGAGGTGGGGGAAGACCATGAATTCTCCTTGATCTATGGGGCGGTTGATCAACCAATTTGAGTTGTTATCTCTAGGAGACTATCTACTCGCCTTCTTAAAGCAAACTATGATCACTGAGCACACCACTAAAAGTCATAAAGGTAACAACAAACACAAACTACTTTTCCAAAATCCTGACTTAGGTGGATTAGGTCCTGAAACTGTAACAATGATGAAGTAAAGAACGGACCTCCCAGACGACGACATGGGTTAATTAATTCTCGTGGAATATCAAACGAAGGAGTGAGAAGTAGTTATCCCAACCTCCACTGACTAGCCTTTTCTGATGCAAGTACCTATGCTTCGTGGGACACCCTCTGGAAATACTGAAAAGCGTGACACAAAATATTCCCCACGTACCATGACAAGCCCCCGTAGTCACCTCTGAGATCCCTAGGAATAAAATTTATGGTTACGAACTCGCAGTTGTCATCCAGGGCAATATTCGACAGTTGGGATCGAACGTATCAGCAGGGTAACAAAGCTCAAATATTTTCCATGGGATTGTCTACAAAAGGGCTAGTGTCACTTCAAAAAATTTCAAACTAGGCCAGAAGCTCCAGAGGCCTAACACCAAGAGGGCCAGTATCACTTGAGGAAACTTTAACTAGGTTCAAAATTTGTAGAGGACTGACACCAATTGAGTCAGTATCACTTTAGGAAAAAACCCCAATGTACAATCTCTCCACTACGTTGAGTTAAGCTTTGGAGGGGAATCTCCTAGCCTCTCCCTTACGCGACCTCATGCTTAGCTCCTATGTGAGAGGAGTTTCCCGACCACACCTATATGGCACTCCCTATCTCAGGTTTGTAAGTTTGTTTTGTGGGCTTTGAGAAATTTAGTATCCAACCTAAACCAAGGCCCCAACCTACACTTGTTTGTGTATTCTATTGGAACGACAAATGTTTAATAAATTTTATTTACGATTCATTTTATTGGCTGACACTTACTTGAAAGGGTTATGGATGAAACTTAAATGATGTTTTCACAGACCCAAAGAAAAACACTTCAAGAACGCAAAGCAAAAATGTGGTTTCTTCAATGAAAATTAGAAGTGCTAACAACACTTCAAATAAAAATGTGGTTTCTTCAATGAAAATTAGAAGTGCTAACAACACTTCAAATAAAAATGAACTCTTTTATTTTATACTTTTGAAAATGAAAGCAATATCTTTTCTTGTATGCAAGATTTTAAATCACTTTGCAATGCAACCTAAAATACTCTTATTGAATGCAATGCAAATCAAAATGAAAAAACTATGGAAACAAGGTTTCTTTTCTTTTATCGAAGGCTACTATAACCGAAAACAACAATTTCCAAAGCAAACAAAATGCCTAAAGACCTGAGTGCTAGTAAGAGAAAGGATAACTAACAATCAATTTGTTTTGTATTTTTTGTTACTAAAATAAATTAAATGAAAATGAGATGCAATTTTTCTTTTTCTTTTATGAACAAAGGGAAGAAGGTAAAGAAGCAGAAAGAAATAGTCAAGAACTGTTGAAGCACAACATTTAAACTAGAAACTAATACCAACATTCCACCACTGACCTTTCGACCAACCTAAAGAAACTTATAACCAAAAGACCAACCTAATCAAAAGCAAGATCTTTCAGATGATTTTAGAGTATTAAAAGACCCAACACAACAATCAAATGAAAAAACAAACCCAATAGGCTCAAATGTACTGAAAAACCAAACCAGATCCTCCAAAACTGAGAGAAAGGCTCAAAAAAATCAAATTCTTACACAGATCTGGGATTGTGTACACTAAGACCCGCGGACATCCACGGGTCATAGAAAGACAAATTGTGGACATCTGCAACTCGTAGAGGGGAAAAGAGCAGAAGTACGGGTAAAAAATTGAAAAATAAAATATCCAATCTAGAAGGAGGCTTTTATAAACTTTGGACAAAGTTTCTAGATAGAAAATGCTTTGAAAAGAAAGCCTAGAAAACAGGAAAAGTTATAGAAATCAAAGACACCAAAAGACACCCTAATACCGACCCAAACTAGGAGAATAAATCCCCAATATGGTCACCAATTTTGTTGCAGGATTTTTCCCTTATGGCCTTGGGTCATATCACAATAGATTGATACCATATGCAAAAGACAAAACCTACCCCCACACAACAATGCCATGAGAAAATAACTACTTTGAGTAGAGAGAGAGAGAGAGAGAGAGAGACAGATACCTCACACCCTATATGTTACTTTTGATGTCGATCCTCCCTCACTCTCCACCTTTGATTTTTCTCCTTATCTCTACTGGTATCAACCTGCAAAAGAAGACCAATTTTGTGCTACAACAAGGTAGTTATGAATTCAAATCATACATATAATGTGAAAATATTCAAGTATATGAAGAAAACTAACATATATCAACAGATTGAGATCAATTTACACATGTATGGAGTGAAAGCGAACTCTTTTATTGAAAACTGTAGAAGTGGGTAGTTACAACCTGACTTGAATTGTCGGCACTATGTAACACCCTATTTCCCCCAGTCTGTAAATATAACTATATTGACCAAGGAACTATGGAAAACCTAAAAGTGTGAACGTTTGATTTGATGGACCTTTGTATAAAAGGTCGATGAATGTAAATTTTGTTATTTTAATAGAAAATGGTTACGTGCTACATGACTGCTGAAAGAGGGAATGTGCTAAGAGAAAACCACAAATGCTATGAAAGATGGTGGAGGGGACCTGGAATGGTTGCGTTAACCTCCACCAAACTATTACCATGTTGGAATTAATTGCTCAGATCAGAACAACCCTCTGACCCAAGAATGAATTACAGTCAGGCTGGTAGGTGGGAAGACCTCCTCAAGAGTTAATGAGGGGATGGGGCAGACTGCCCATCCATAAGGCTTCCAGACTTGACCACAGACTAGGAATTCGAGCCACATGCAATCTTGTTGAGGAAGGGAAGAAAGGAAGTGTGGTGGGCAGAGGAATACCTATGGAAAAATGTAGAGACGAGAGCGAAAACTCTCGGGTCCGAGGAAGGACTGAAAGAGGAACAGTGAGTTGTGATCACAGAAAATAGAGATTGAGCCAGGAGAAGGAGAGTAACCTTTATCCTTATCTATTACTGTATTGGGAGAAGGAGAGTAACCTTCGTCCCTAAATTCTGTTGAGTTGGAAGTAAGAGATTGAATCTCAAATCATCATGGCTTAAGCTTGGGGGTGGCCAGTGATAAATCCATTAGGAGTGACTGAGCCTATGGTTGGGTGGAAACGAACACCCCTTTCAGCAGTCGCATCACACTCTATGGTTCTGATAAGTGTTTTCTTGCCTTATGCTTTGAATTGTAAATAATGGATGCATGTGAGTATTTGCATGTCTATAAAGGGTTCTTTCTCTATATTAAATGATTAAGTTTTGAGTATGTGTTTGTTCCCTTGAGAACCTATATTTCTTCTTGAATCTCCATACATCCCAGTTTAATCACTCGAAGGCCCTTTCCCCATGAATTTACATCATCGTTCTGTGACTTGGGTCTAGGAACCTTAGAGCTCGAAGCTCCAAGATGTCAAATTGCACAATAGTCAAGTTGAACCCCGCAATTGCTATGAATTGTCGATCTATGAACGAAGATCAAGGGTGGGGAATCACTATAGAGCATGAAGGTGAAAATAGTGAACGCGCTAGTTCACGACCCGCAATTCACCCTTGTCGTTGATCTCGAAGGGCTGGAAGACCAACGATCCCGGTTAGACTACACTCGAGCGAGCACTTTCCAGATTGCGGAGGTCAAACTCTCTAGTAAAGAGTACGCATTTTGGGGCCCCGCAATTTCTGTGAACTGTCGATCGTTGTTGACCTTCTATATGAGTTTGAATCGATCCCTGAAGCGCAAGGAGTGCGTGGGATAGCGAAATATTCAAGGAGATCAAGCTTAGAAGAGATAGTGTTTACAGGACTGTAGATGAAATCCAGGAGACGGGCCCATAGGAGGAGCAAAGTTCGAATCCTTCGAGCACTTAGAAAATCTTCTAAGTCAAAGTAAGTTAGAAGCTTGGGAGGAGGAGCGATAGTGGTCATTAGATCACAACGCCAAGGATCAATGGTCGTCTGATCTAAGCAAGGTGCACGAACCTTAGCACTCGGCACACGCAGGAGAAGGGAACTTACCAAAGTTCTGAATTCTCGAAGTAATTTGAGGTCGTCCATAACTAAGAGGTGAATCTGGACCGCCAGATCCAGAGGGATACATGGAGATGGATCGTAGACTCTAGAGGAACATGTTCAAGGGTTTTTAGTTGAAAGTTGAGATTCCCGAACCCCAAAGACCCGAAGTGAATTTGGACCGTCATATCTAGAGGGACACGTGGTGACACACTATGGACTCTGGGGAAATCTGTGCGAGAGTTTTCAGTTGAGATATGAGACTCCCGAAGTCCAGAGAGCCTAAGTAAATCTCAGTCGTCAGATCACCCGAAGTAGGATCGTCCGAAGAGAATCTGGACCGTCTGATCCAGAAGGGAGGTGGCGTGAGTCTGTGGACTCTGGGTAAAGTCTCAAAGTAATTCATAGCCGTCAGATTAAGAAGGGACGTGGCGTAAATCTGTGGACTCCGGGTAAAGTCCCGAAGTAATTCATAGTTGTCAGATCTAGAGGAGACGTGGCGTAAATCTGTGAACTCCGGGTAAAGACCCGAAGCAATCCTCGATCGTTAGATCCAGAGGAGAGGTGGCACAAATCTATGGACTCTGGGTAAAGACCCGAAGTAATCCTTGATTGTCAGATCAAGTGGATACGTGTCATTGGATTATAGCCTTTGGATAAAAGCCATTGGGAAAAAGGGTGAAGTTTGAGATTTGATATCTCAGAAGTCCAGAGACCCAAAGGAGATCTCGATCGTTGATCAAGAAGAGGGCCACAGGACCATTGATCTAGTTGAAAGGGTCAAACACCCAAAGTAGAAACAAGGTCATTGATTTAGGAGGACAGGTGTCAACAGATCGTCAACTCCGGAAGATTGATGTACGGAGGAAAGCAAGGTTTGAGATTTGAAAAGTCTAAAGTCCAAAATCACGAAGGAGATCACATCAGAAGATTTAGGAGGGGCAGATCTAGTCTATGGATTTGAAAAGGGAAGATATGAACCGTCATTTCAGACATTACCGTTAATATCAGGAGATTGACGGTCCCGTAGCATTGTGGGGATTGGAGGTGCGCGAACTTTTAAAAGTTGAGGGTGGGCCGCAATCCAAACCCTGGTTTTGTAGAAAGGACACGTGGAAGCTCGAGGACAATTGCGGCCCGAAAAGTAGTTTGGTTTCAAACCACCTTTGTTCATGCCCACAATTGTGTGTTTGCATGAGGTCATCACCCAAGGTCACATCCAAGGAGGGGTCAAGAGAAAAGGGACTAACGCCAACTCCGAGACTTCGTTGAAGCACAAAGGACAAGGTCGTTGGTATCATAAGACCTGCACCAAAATCCAGAAGGGCCTGTGTTTGATTAAGAGGTGAGACTATCAAGGTCTATGAGTCTTGTTTAACAAAGAGAATCAGAGAACCTTGACTGGAGGGTCGGGCTGAGTCCCGGACTTTCCAAATTAGGAATCGTAGAGGGAAAGGATCTGTTCCTGTAAGGATGACAATTTTTATTTTATTTTTCGCCCCATCGTGGGTGTGTTACAAATTGGTATCAGAGCATGGTTACAACACTTAGCCTGCTTGGGCTCATGGACGAGTCATTTAAAAACTCTATTTGGAGTACTTTTAAAAGAGTGACACTCTACCTTACCTTTTTCTTAAAAAGTCTAGTTAAAAATGTTATTAAAGAAAAGAATGAAACTTTCTATTGTGCGTGTGCATTTAAGAAATTGAACCATGTATTGTTCATGAACTAATAGACTGTTAGCTAACAATAAGTTTTTTTTTCAACACTCGAGCAGTCAGTAAATCACGGGAAAACTTCAAGAATAAAGGATGGTGACATGTCATGAAGTAGGGGATGGCTCCCACAATAGAGATGAAGAATATAACGAAAGGAGGGCGGTGGAAACCCCTCCCAATCTAGTTGAAACTATAAAGAGCCTCATGGCCGAATTAGAGAGTTGCAAGGTTGACAACGAGATATTGATAAAGGAGAAATAAAAACAAACCTAAATTAACACAATTTTGTTGCAGAGCTTTTCTGACATACAGAGGCAACTACAACATGAACCCGCAACCAATCATGTGGACCGACGACATAAGAAGAGAAGTCAAAGTCCACCTAAGATCCGAAAACATGACTCCATAAGTGACCACACTAGGAGAAGCACCTAGAAGAAGTCCCAACCTAGAGGCAGGGGGCACTCATTGGTAGAGTCCTCTGGAAAGGAAGCTAGAAAATATGAAGGATATTCTAGTAGCAGAGTAACCTCACATTCTCAAAGGAAAGGAAAGAAGCGAAAGCATTCCAAAAATCATGATCCTGAAGAATTCAAGATAGCCAAACCACCCTCTTTCGATGGAGAGATTAGGAAGGGAAAAGAGGTTGAAGTTTGGTTGCTTGGTTTAAAGAAGTACTTCAGAGTCCATGACTACTCTGAAAACATGAAGGCTCGAATAACTATCTTTAACCTGAATGGAAAGGCTTCCATTTGGTGGGAAGACCTTAGGAATGTGAAAGGAGTCCATGAGAAGGACTTGTCATGGAAACAGTTTGAGAAATACTTCAGGAAGCAGTATCTGTCAGAGAAATACATGGATGGGAAGACTAAGGAATTCTATGAACTCGGGCTGGGGTAGCTCACCATAGATGAATTTTTCAATAAATTCCTTGAAATACTGAGGTGTGTACCCTACATAACAGATGAAAAATTAAAAATGCAATGGTTCATTAGTGGGTTACCTCAGACCTACCAGGACAAGATTGAGTTCGACGAACAAAAGACCTTAGAAGAAACTATCTGGAAGGCGAGGTATTGTTATGAACAGTTTGGGAGTAAGAGAAGACCTCATGAGGACTGGAAGAAGAGGAGTAGTTCGGGATTCCAGAAGAATGGGTTCAAATCCTCAAGATTTAAGAACTATGGAAAATATTCTAGAAGGATCCTTCCTACTAGAAGTGTATATCAACAAAATTTCCCCTCTCAAAGTGGAAATAAACCTTTTAAGACAGTCCCAGAAAAGATCGATATCCTAAAGAAGGAACCCTTAAAATGTTGGGGTTGTGGAGAAGATCATCAATTGAGGGACTGCCCACACATACAACAGAATAGTAAGAGAGTCTACAATCTCCAAGAAGCTACCACCATCAATGATGTGTCTAGGAGCATGCCACGAATCTATGTAGCCTTGGACAATAATCAAGCCGACACCAAGCTTCAGTAGTGGAGCTGGAAGGTATGATCGCCAACCATCTAGTTTCTATTTTAATTGACCCATGTTCTAATTTGAGTTATGTGGCCCCTCAAATTGTTGAGAAGTGTAAACTACAACCAATTAGACATGTTAAACGGTGGTTGGTGCGATTAGCCACTGGGACCAAAATAAAGGTGGCAGAGGTCATACCAGCCTGTCAATTCATCATGGGTGGATTTCCCACCCAAGCGACCCTTAACATACTTCTCTTGGGATCTTATGACTTGTTGATTAGTATGGATTGGTTTGTTGCTTATAAAACTAAATTGGACTATTATCATAAAATTTTAGAATGTGTAAATGAAGAAGGGAGAAAAACGACCCTCCAAGGCATTCAGAAGCATGTCTCAGTGAGACAAATATCAGCCCTTCAAATGAAAAAGTATTGCAGAAAGGGGTGTTCCTTATATGCCATACAGGTACTGGAATCTGTTGAGAATGACAAACCAAACCTAGGGGACCACACCATATTAATAGAATGCAAGGACGTGTTCCCAAAAGAGGTACCAGGTCTAGCTCCAAGAAGGGATATCGACTTCTCGATAGAACTTACACTAGGAGTGGTACCAACATCTAGAACGCCATATAGAATGAGCACGTCGGAGTTGGTTGAGCTCAAGCTACAACTAAAAGAGATGATGGACAAAGGCTACATCCGACATAGTGTATCTTTGTGGGGAGCACCCGTCTTGTTTGTGAAAAATAAAGATGGCACACTCCGACTGTGCATAGATTACAGACAACTCAATAAGACAACCATAAAGAACAAGTACCCCTTACCAAGAATCGATGACATGTTCGACCAATTGGGAGGTGCTTCCATCTTCTCGAAGATCGAATTAAGGTCTAGCTACCACCAAGTCTGGATTAAGGATGAAGACATCCACAAAACAACCTTCAGGATGAGGTATGGTCACTATGAATTCGTGGTGGTGCCATTTGGGTTAACCAATGCCCCTGCCACTTTTATGTGCTGGATGAATAATGTACTCAGCAAATTCCTGGACAAATTTGTATTGGTTTTCATTGATAATATCCTAATGTACTCCAAGAACAGGAAGGAGCATGAAGAACATCTTAGACTCGTACTTCAAGTACTAAGAGATCATCAACTCTACGCTAAGTTTAGCAAGTGCGATTTCTTTCAGAATTAAGTCCATTACTTAGGCCATGTCATATATAAGGAAGGGGTGGCAGTAGACCCTGATAAGATCAGATCTATTATGGAATGGCCTACCCCGAAGGGATCAGATCTATTATGGAATGGCCTACCCCGAAGGATGTATCCGATATTAGGTCCTTCATGGGCTTAGCAGGATACTATAAAAGGTTCATAAAAGGGTTTTCCAAGATTGGTTGTCCAAGCACTGCCCTTCAGAAAACAGGGATTAAATTCATTTGGACATCAAAATGTGAAGAAGATTTCGGGAACTGAAATATCCCCTGACCCATGCACCCGTGCTAAATATTGGAGACCCAGATAATGATTTCTTCATGTGTACAAATGCCTGCAAGGAAGGACTCGGAGGAGTCCTTATGCAAGATGGACGTGTAAATTGCTACGCGTCCAAGAAATTAAATGAGCATGAGATCAATTATGTGACCCATGACCTAGAGTTGGTTGCCATAGTACATTCTTTAAAAATGTGGAGGCACTACCTCCTGTGTAGGAAATTTATGCCTATGACAGACCATTATGGATTGAGACACCTATTTGATCAACCAAAACTCAATGCCAGGCAAGCTAGGTGGATGGCTCTCCTTAGTGAGTTTGATTTCTAAATCAAACACATCAAAGGAAAGAAAAATAGGGTGGTCGATGTCCTTAGCAGAAGTATAAAAACGATTCATCTGGCAGCGGTAAGCACCTATGAAATGGATGTCAGGGAAAGAGTCAGGAATGCACAAGAAATAGATGCATTCTTCAAGACCGTGACCTCATACCTAAGGCAAGAGCCTAGAGAGATAAAATATGAAGGCTACCATATGCTCGAAGAAGGCCTGCTGACTTACAGAAACAAATTGCATGTTCCAAACTGTGACGAATTGAAGAGGTTCCTGATGGATGAACTACATAAGAGACCATATATCGATCACCCAGGATATCAGAAAATGATCACGGACACTAGGAAACAATTCTATTGGACTGGATTGAAGAAACACATAGCCAACTATTTAGCTAAATGCCTAGAATGCTAGCAAGTTAAGGTATAACACCGACATCCAACAGGGTTGTTACAGCCCCTACCGATCCCAGAATGGAAATGGGAAACCATCTCCATGGACTTCATCACTGGATTACCAAAGTCGACCAAGCAAAATGATGCCATCATGGTTGTGATGGACAAACTGAGTAAGTCTGCTCATTTCGTTCTTTTCAAATCAACTTGCAAGGCCATAGATATTGCCAACATCTTCATGAATGAGATATTTAGACTGCATGGCATGCCCAAGAAAATTTTATCTCACCGAGATACCAAATTCGCTTCAAGCTTTTGGAAATACCTAATGGTTGGTTTTGAGACTAAATTGTTGTTCAACATGGCTTATCACCCTCAAACTAATGGACAGACATAAAGAGTGAACCAAATAGTAGAAGACATGCTAAGGATGCATGTAATGCATCAGCCTAAGAAGTGGGAATACTACCTACCATTGGTAGAGTTTGCCTACAACAACGGTTATCAGGAATCCTTGAAGATGAGCCCTTTTGAATCCCTATATGGTAGACAGTGAAAGATCCCAATCAGCTGGAGTAACCCAGTGGACAAAATTACAATCGGACCCAGCATGATGAAAGAAATGTAACAACAAGTGGTTCGGATAAGAAAAAATCCAAAGATTTCTCAGGATAGACAGAAAAGTTACGCCGACAAAAAGAGGACTCCAAGAGAGTTCAAGACCAGAGACCATGTCTATCTCAGAGTTAGACCCAGGAAGAGTTCCTTGAGAATGGGAGCCTGTGCCAAATTGGCACCTCGGTATTGTGGACCCTTTGAAGTCTTAGATAGAGTAGGACATGTAGCCTATAGGCTAGAACTCCCTCCCACTGTAAAGGCACATAATGTTTTTCATGTTTCATTATTGAAGAAATATGTACATGATGCTAACCATATAATTGACTGGTTTGTGATCGAGGTGGAGCCGGAGGGATAATTCCTACCAAAACCCCAATGCATATTAGACAGGAAGGAAACCTCACTCAGGAACCGAACCATTGCACAGGTCAAGGTGCAGTGGAAACACTTTGGCGCAGATGAGGCTATGTGGGAAATGGAGGATGCCATGAGACAGACATATTCGATTTTGTTTACTCCTGTACATACATTTCATGTTGACAGATAGAACATCGAGGACGATGTTCCTTTAAGGGGAAGGGAATTGTAACACCTTGTTTCCCCCAGTCTGTAAATATAAAATATTGGCCAAGGAACTATGGAAAACCTAAAAGTGTGAACGTTTTATCTGATGGACCTTTGTTAAAAAGGTTGATGAATGTAAATTATGTTATTTTAATAGAAAATGGTTACTTGTTGCATGACTGCTAAAAGATGGGATGTGCTAAGAGAAAACCACAAATGCTATGAAAGGTGGTGGAGGGGACCCGAAATGGTTGCGTTAACCACCACTGAACCAGTACCATGCTGGAATTAATTGCTCAGATCAGAACAACCCTCTGACCCAGGAATGAATTACAGTTGGGATGGTAGGTGGGAAGACCTCCTCAAGAGTTAATGAGGGGATGGGGCAGACCACCCATCTGTAAGGCTTCTAGACCTGACCACGAACTGGGAATTCGAGCCACACACAATCTTGTTAAGGAGGGCAAGAAAGGAAGTGTGGTGGGTAGATGAAGACCTGCGGGAAAATGCAAAGACGAGAGTGGAAACTCTCGAGTCCGAGGAAGGAATGAAAGAGGAACAATGAGTTTTGATCACAGAAAATAGAGATTGAGCTAGGAGAAGGAGAGTAACCTTCACCCTTATCTATTTTTGTATTGGCAGAAGGAGAGTATCCCTCATCCCTAACTTCCGTTGAGCTGGAAATAATAGATTGAATCTCAAAGCATCATTTCTTAAGCTCGGGGGTGGCCAGTGATAAATCCATTGGGAGTGACTGAGCCTATGGTTGGGTGGAAATGAGCACCCATTTCAGTAGTTGCATCACACTCTATGGTTCTGATAAGTGTTTTCTTTCCTTATGCTTTGAATTGTAAATAATGGATGCATGCGAGTATTTACATGTCTATAAAGGGTTGTTTCTCTGTATTAAATGATTAAGTTATGAGTATGCGTTCGTTCCCTTGAGAACCTATATTTCTGATTGAATTTCCATACATCCTAGTTTAATCACTCGAAGGTGCTTTCCCTAGGAATTTACATCATCGTTTCGGATTCTAAGAAATCCTTTGGGCATAGCTACCATTTTGGTAACCTCACAAGTTACTTTGCCTTGATTCAGAGCTTAAAGCTCTACGAGTTGGGAAGGTGTTCCATTCAAACCAGTAGCCTAGGAGACTCTAAACTTGTGCCTATTCCCTTAACCAAAAACCTGACTAAGAGCGGAGATTATAGCCCAGAGTTATATGAAGGTCCACGTGACCTGGGTCTATGAACCTTGGATCTCGAGGCCCCGAGATGTCAAATTGCACAATAGTCAAGTTGAACCGCGCAATTGTTATGAATCGTCGATCTATGAATAGAGATCAAGGGTGGGGAATCACTGCGGAGCCCAAAGGTGAAAATAGCGGGCGCGCTTGTTCACGGCCCGTAATTCACTGTTGTCGTTGATCTCAAAGGGCTAGAAGATCAACGATCCTGATTAGACTAGAATCAAGCAAGCACTTTCCAAATTGTGGAGGTCAAACTCTCTGGTAAAGAGTATGCATGTTGGGGCCCCACGATTTCTGTGAACCGTTGATTGTCGTTGACCTTCGACCTGTGTTTGACACGATCCTTGAAACGCAAGGAGCGCGTGGGATGGTGAAATATTCAAGGAGATCAAGCTCAGAAGAAATAGCATTTTTAGGACTGCAAACGAAATCCAAGAGATGGGCCCGTAGGAGGAGAAAAGGTCGAATCCTTCGAGCACTTAGAAAATATTCTACATCGGAGTAAGTTAGAAGCTCAGGAGAAGGAGCGACAATGGTTGTTGGATCACAATGCCAAGGATCGATAGTCATCTGATCTAAGAAAGGTGCATGAACCTTAGCACTTGGCACATGCAGAAGAGGGGAACTTACAAAATTTCTGAAGTCCCAAAATAATTTGAGGTCGTCCATCACCAGGAGGTGAATCCGGACCGCCATATCCAGAGGGATACATGGCGACGTATCATGGACTCCGGAGGAATATGTTCAAGGGTTTTCAGTTGAAAGTTGAGATTCCTGAACCCCGAAGACCCGAAGTCAATCTGGACCACCATATCCAGAGGGACACATGGTGACAGATCATGGACTCTGGGGAAATCTGTGTAAGATTTTTTAGTTGAGATCTGAGACTCCCAAATTCTGGAGAACTAAAGTAAATCTCATTCATCAGATCACCCAAAGTAGGATCCTGATCGTTTATCACAAGGAGATATGTGTCAACATATCAATAACTTCGGGAAATCTATTCGAGAGTTTCCGGTTGATATTTGAGACTCCCGAAGTGCGAAGAGCCGGAGAGTCGAAGCAAATCTCAATCGTCAGATCATTTGAAGTAGATCTCAGTCGTCAGATCATCTGAAGTATATCTCAATCGTCAGACCGTCTGAAATAAATCTCCAGCATTGGATCGTCCGAAGTGAAACTGGACCGTTTGATCCAAAAGGGAGGTGGCGTGAGTCTGTGGATTCCGGGTAAAGTCTTGAAGTGATTCCTATCCATCAGATTAAGAAGGGACGTGGCATAAATCTGTGGACTTCGGATAAAGTTCTGAAATAATTCATAGTCATTAGATATAGAGGAGACGTGGTGTAAATCTGTCAACTTCGTGTAAAGACCTGAAGAAATCCTCAATCGTCAAATCCAGAGGACAGGTGGCACAAATCTATGGACTCTAGGGAAAGACCCAAAGTAATCCTTGATCGTCAAATCAAGTGGACACGTGTAAGTGGATTATAGCCTTCAGATAAAATCCATTGGAAAAAAGGGTGAAGTTTGAGATTTGAGATCTCAAAAGTCCAGAGACCCAAAGGAGATCTCGACCGTTGATCGAGAAGAGGGCCACAAGACCACTGATCTAGTTGAAAGGGTCAAACACCCGAAGTAGAAACGTGGTCGTTGATTTAGGAGGACAGGTGTCCGCAGATCGTCAACTCCATAAGATTGATGTACAGAGGAAAGTAGGGTTTGATATTTGAAAAGTTTGAAGTTCGAAATCACGAAGGAGATCACATCTGTTGATTTAGGAGGGGTAGATATGGTCCGTGGATTTGAAAAGGGAAGATTTGAACCGTCAATTCAGAAAATACCCTGAACGAGAGATTGATGGTCTCGTAGCATTGCGAGGATTGGAGGTGCACAAAATTTAAAAAGTTGAGGGCGGGCCGCAATCCAAACCCCAGTTTTGGAGAAAGGACACGTGAGGCTCGAGGAGAATTGTGAGCAAAAAATTAGTTTGGTTTCAAACCGCCTTTGGTCACGCCCGCAATTGTGTGTTTACATGAGGTCATCACCCAAGGTCACATCTGAGGAGGGGCCAAGAGAAAAGGGGCTAATGCCAACTTCGAGACTTCACTGAAGCGCAAAGGAGAAGGTCGTGGGTATCATAAGACCTGCACTAGAAGCCAGAAGGGCCTGTGTTTGATTAAGAGGTGAGACTATCAAGGTCTCTAAGTCTTTTTTGACTAAGAGAATCAGAGAACCTTGATCGGAGGGTCAAGATTGATCCGTAGGATCTTTTAATGACTATGGTTGAGTTTTAATTTTGCATGCGTTAATTAACCATTTGAGAAACTTAGTGAAAGAATGAGGAAATAAGAGGAATTATGACAGCCATATACACATATGCAGATCTGAAATGAATAATAGACAGCAAACCATAACACGCAGATTGATAACGAAGTTCGGCACAACTTTGCCTACGTCTTCGGGCCTTTGTCTCTGTGGGGGAGGCTTCTTTATTTATGTTCAAAATCTCAAAAGTAAATCGTTGTAATGCCAAATGGCTACAAGACTGATCTGGTCATGTTCTTCCAGATCTCAAGAACCCTGCAAATAAAATGGCACGCAAAACGGACGTCCGGAGCTCCCAGAAATGATCTGACAACGTCTGCTCCTCAAAATCTTCCCTGCATAAAAATGTCTTTGGCTTGGCTTCCCTTAAGCATAACTCTTCTCTGACTTCCTCTTGACTATCCTCCATGGCCTCAAATAGGCCTGGTTTATATAGATTTGAAGTTGGTTGCTCATCTCCAACTTCCTCCAAAAATTTGGGCTCCAAAAATGCCCAATATCTCCCAAAAATGGAGAAAATCAACTAATATCAGGCATAATATTAACAAAAATCCCAAAACTTCAGTATAAACCCACTTTTGAATTAAAATTGGGGATAATCCCCTAGGCCCTGGACGCGCGCCCCCTAAACTCGGTCGTATGGGTGGTCCATATGGCCACACGCCCATGCGCTGGCCCCTTCCCATATGCTCCAGCTCCTGGTTTTGTGGGCTAGCATATATCCACGGGCCATAACAACTACCCATGCCCCAACTATTGGCTAAAACTTTGGTCGTATGTGCCTATCCATTGGACCGCGCCCTTAGGGTGCGCCTACCCCAAGGTTCCAACTCCCAAATAAAAGGCGGAAAGGGTGCTAAATTCCCGTGCTAGTGGTATGAACATATGCCCACGCCTGGGGTTTATGTGTACTATGCGACCACGAGCTGGGGCTTAGCCCCATCCCCCTATTTTATGCGCCATATTACAATACCATGCAATATTTTTTATATTGTGGGTTTTATAACATAAACAATAATTTGGCGCATTGGTAAAGGACCATTTCTTAAGGTGTTGGGCCCAGTGGTGGTCGTGGGTTCAAAACCCATGGACCCCAAAACATTTTTTAAAACATGGCACTTCAACTGATGACTAGGTGCCACGTGGCTTCCCATGACTGGGCCACGTGGCATCTCCCCATTCGACGGATTAATGCCACTTGTCAACTATTCACTGGTCCAGTTGCCTGCCACATGTCTGCCCTGTCAGCGAACCTGCCCAATCACCACCAGCCAAAGAGTGCCACGTCATCTACTGCACAGTCAGCATGTTGATGTCATGCTGACATTAGCATTGACCTTTTGACCTGTTGACCTTTGACTTTTTCCCGTTTGGGCTTTCGAACAGAATGTGATATCTTTCGCATACGGAGCCCGTTTGACGAAGTAAATATACCGTCGAAATCAGGAAGACGAGATGGACGCAATGGCACTAGTTTCGTTGGATTCTGAGCACTTTCATTTTTGAGCATTTTTAAACCCTATCAGGCTTCTGGATCCGATTTCGGATCACACCTCCCCACAAAAAAACCTTTTGATCCCCAAAAGGTTACTGACCAGTTAACAAGCTCGGGATAGGCCACCCGACTTGTCTGTTGTCTCTGAACTATGTCATGTGCACCTGTCTCATCAAGATCAATTGTAACACAATCATGACAACTGACAGTATATTATTAGCCATTTGAACCCCGTTACATCTTACTGAAGCTACTATCATCCATGTAGAAAACATTGCTAATGACAGTATCAAAAAGACGACTGCAAATGAGCTGATATACTTGAGATATTTGCACGACATGAGCTTATCTTGAAGCAACTTATGATTGATTTTTCATTCAACAATCATTTCTTGTTCTTGCTTAAGATCCATTACTTCATTTGAAACAATTATTGGTTTGTTGCTTGCTTGCACTGCCTTCTTTAATTGTTCAATTGTTTGAAGTGTTGTATTTGCTTTAACATGATGAGCATGAACCACATAATCCTGACCTGCTTTAGTGAATTGATATTGATTCTTTGTCCTGTAGAAGATTGCCTTATGATCATATAAATATGGGCTACCTAAGACCATTCCACATTCTCTTAATGGCACTACATCACATGTTACTTCGTCCACATACTTAGATGAAATTGCAAATTTGATTGTGCACTGCTTTGTTATGTGCATCTGATGATGATTGCTTATCCATTTAAGTGTGTAAGGCTTATGATGTAGTTGTGTTTTTAATCCCAATTGCTTAACCAATTCTTCTGATATTAGATTAGATTGAGATCCACTGTCGATTAGTGTGTCGCATAATTACCCTTATATGAAACAACTTGCTTCTACAATCAATCTCTTCACCAATTTTACCTATCATACCAACCAATGAAATCTTTGACTCATCACCTGAATCCGATCCCAAGTCTATGGGTTTTGATGTCGTTGCCACTGTTTGCATTCCCTTTTTTTCTTTGAACCATTTTGGCCTCTTCTCAGGATGCAACTGCCAACATCTGTCCTCATCATGTCCCTCTTTCTTGCAATGCTTGCAAGAGGGCTTTCCTTCCTTCCTCGTCACTGAATTTTCATTCTTGCCATGCCTTTTCCTCTTGTCCTCTTTCCTTGAAGACGATGATTCCCCTGACACACCTGCTTTCCCTGCTTCAATATACGTAGCTTGAATAGAAACCTCATCAAGGTTAGTGGGTCCAAACACAAAAACAATGTTTCTAATATGCGCAGGCAAACCTCCTATATACTTCATAAGAGTTTCTTGTGTTTGCAAAGGGATGTCTAACATTAATGCCATTTTTCGAAATCCATCGGTGTATTCTTGCACTGT
>SNQJ01S0002093.1:2923-31423 GCA_010110895.2 Picea sitchensis
TTATCCTGGACAAAGGATTTGTCAAAATATATGTTATATGCTCATATGTGGAGATATACTGGAGTCCCACTTATCCTTCCTAGACTTTATCTTGAATAAAGTAGTATTTAATCTCAATTTGTTTCGACCGATCATGAAACATTCGGTGTTCAGATAGCTTTATACAACTCTGATTGTCACAGTATATTATGGTTGAATATGGTACTTGATCAAATAATCTAGAAATGAGCTTCCTTAACAATACTTCTTATGTAAATGCCTCACATGCTACGATATATTTTTCTTATGATGTGTTGAGTGTGACATAATTTTGTTTACTGCTTCCCTAAGATATCATAGCATATCCCAAGCTAACACACATCCCTGAAGTACTCCTTCTGTATTCTACACTCCCTTCCCAATCTGAATTTGTGAATCCATGAAGTTGTATATCACTGGAAGAGGTATATCTTAAACCATAGTTTAATGTACCATGAATATATCTTAGAACATGCTTTGCAGTTACCCAATTCTCATGTATGGGTTCCACCTGGAACTCACTTAGGGTCTTTACAACAAAGAAAATATATGGTTGAGTATTCAATAAATACATTAATGACCCAATAAATTGTTTATATAGGGACGGATCTACTGGATCGGAGTTTGAGTCTCTTAATTTTCTTATATATTTTGTCATAGGAGAATCCATGGATTTTCAATCCATCATTCCAAACTTCTGAAGAATATTCACTACATACGTTCCTTGTCCAAGGAATACTTCACCACGATTATGCCATACTTCTAGTCCTAAGTAATAATGCATGAGACCAAGGTCTTTCATATCGAACTCAGAAGCTAGTTCCTTCTTACACTGGATGATGAGAGACTCTTCACCTATCAAGAATAGATCATCGACATATAGAAGTAGAATCACAGGTGCATTGTTCACAACTTTGTAGTAGAGATTTGTATCTACATGACTCTTCGAGAAACCAAATCTTATTAAGTAGTTGTCTATTATGGCATACCAATCTCTTGGAGCTTGCTTGAGTCCATAAATGGATTTCTTTAATATGAAAACATGAGTGTCTCTGGACTGTACTTCAAGTCCTTGAGGTTTTTCAATCTATACTTCTTCTTCGATTACTCCATTGATAAAATATGACTTTATATCCATTCAACGTAAAATCCATCCCATGGAAGCAGCAAGAGACATAATGGCTCTAATAGAAGTATATCTGGAAACAAGAGAAAAAGTCTCATCATAATCTTCTCCCTCCTTCTGGGACAACCCTCTAGCTACAAACCTTTCTTTGTATTTGTCCACACTTTCATCTGCTGCATGTTTGATCGTATAGACCCATTTTGAAGTTACTACTGATTTTTGTTTGGGCCTAGGCACAATTTCCAATATATGATTTTTCATGATGGACTCATGTTATTCTGTCATGGATTATTTCCATTGTTTCTTCCGATCTTCCTCTTCAAATGTGGTGGGTTCTTCATTTATAATTTTGTTCATACATGATCCATAGATGGAGAATCTTTTGGGATTTTTTCTTTCTCTGAAGGTGCCACTTGGGAATTTGAGTCTTTTTTCTTCTTGTAGAGTAGCTTCAATCCAGGTTGGATGTTTCATGGTTTTGGGTACAATGACTGATTCAATAGGTTCACATGGTTGCATTGGATGATCAATTTTTTTTGTTTCTTCATTCTGACTTACTGGAAGACATGTGCTTTCTTATTTAGGATAGTCATGCTCTTCTTCTTCTATAGTTTCTTCTATGGATTTATTGAAATCCATATTTTCGTTGAAGGTTACATATCTGCTAACTTCAACCTTATGTTGTTCTGGGATATAGATTTTGTAGCCTTTGGATGATTCACTGTATCCCAAAAATATGCCCTTCTTTCCTAAGGGTTCTAGTTTCTTCCTTTTATCCTTGGGAATGTGAATGTAAACAAGGCATCCAAAGATTCTTAAGTGTTCCACATTAGGTTTATTTCCTGAGAAGGATTCTTCTGGAGTCATATCCTTCAATATGCGGTGGGGACTTATGTTCTGAACATATATTGTTGTCACGGCTGCTTCTCCCCATAAATACATAGATAAATCTTAATCGTTCATTAGTCCCTTCATAGTTTCTTCAATAGATCTATTCTTCATTTATGCTACACAATTTTGTTGAGGATTATGAGGAACACTTATCTCCCTCCTAACCCCTGTTGATTTTCAAAATGAAACAAATTCCTTGAATGTGTATTCTCCTTCATTATCTGTTCTCAAGGTCTTTATTTTCTTGTTTATGAGGTTCTTTATTTCTTCTTTGAATTCTTGAAACTTGCTAAAAAAATTGTCCTTTATATTCAAGAGAGATAACCAAGTCTTTCTTGAGTAATCATCTATGAAGATTACATAGTAAATAGAACCTCCTAGAGATTTTACTAGTATCGGACCGCAAACATCTAAATGTATTAGATCTAGGATTTCCTTAGATCTATTATTACTGCTTGTGAATGGTTTCTTAACATTTTTACCAAGAGAACATCCTTTGAAAATTCCTTCATGTGTAGATTGTAGTTATGTTATTCCTTCAAATATATTTTCGTGGAAAGGTAATACTTGATAGTTGATGTGAGAATACCTTCTATGCCAAATTTCTTTGGGATTGACTTTATCATGTACAAGAGATTCATCATTTCATTCTAGTAGTCGGTATAGTCTTCCTTCATGGATTCCAATAACGGTAGAATTCTCTATGCTAGAGTCTCCAGACTAAGATAATACTTTTCCATATACAAAGGTTATTATGTTTCTTTTGTCTTCTAGTAAATATATGGACACAAGATTATTTTCTAAACCAGGTACATATAAGACATTGCTCAAATGAACATTGTTACATGTTTTCGATTTGATGGAGGCTTGACCAATTCCTTTGATTGGATAGGTGTTCTTATCTCCAAGTTTTACCTTGTAGGATGTCCTCTTTTCATTCAGATTAGAGAGTCTGACTCGATCTCCTATCATATGCCTGGAATATTCGCTGTCAATTATCCACATGTCATCTTCAAGAGTTCCTATGAGAGATAAATAGTGTATATGATCCGTCTTTTCATTTATGATTTCTCTTGACTGATAATTGGACAAACTTTGACTTTGACCCAAAATCTCAACCTTGACGTTTTTTCCTTCGAAGAGTTTCATGAGTAAGGTGTTCCATCATACAGTGTTGGGCAAGATTTTTTAGGGTTTTGCAACTACACCTCCTAGTAGCCCTAGAGGAAATGCTTCAATAACTATGCCTGCTAGAAACCCTAGTGGTAATTATTCAGTGAGCCTGGTAAGCTTATGGATTATCTTCCTTCCAGTGGTTAGAATGAATGAAGGAGGTTTGGGCCCATAACCTATTATAAAAGTGGGTGTGCTCATTTAACCATAGACAATATAGAAATATTGTCACCCAACAATAGGCACAAATTCCACCCCCGAGCACCTTGACCTTGATAGAGAGAATAATTTTGGTAGAAAATCAATATCCAGCCAAGGATAGTGCACTAAGAAAATATAGCCAAGCCTAATAAGAAATTCCAACCCAGAAAGACCGAAATTACAGGTTGCAGTAATTGTAGTTGTAGCTCCTCTCCAGACTTGTGCACTACTAAATTTTTGTAGTTCCAAGTTGTGTGTGCCAAATTATATTTGGATCCCTATATTTATGCTACTCTCTTTAGTTTGTCTAGGCTGAATTCTCTTTCTGGAGGCTAAAGACTCAATATGAAATATTCTCTTTGGCTCACTTCTCTTTTAGGGTTCTGTCCAAGTATTTTAAGGTTCTTATTTCTTCCTGGAATATTCTAATCTCATCAAAGGTCACAAGTGGAGGTTAATACCTTCCGCAACTACCATAATATAAAGACCCTTGACTGAATGGGTATCCAACCCCTTTCCTGTGAATAAGAATAAAGGAACCATCTATGTGTGTATGGATTTTCGAGACTTGAATAAGGCTTGTCCTAAAGATAACTTCTTGACACCTTTCATTGATCAAATTCTATATGAGTATGCAARAAGAGAGGTTTTTTATTTTATGGATGGATTTTTAGGATACAATCAAATTCAGATTAAACCTAAGGACTAAAATAAGATGACATTTGTTTGTCCTTGGGGTACTTTTGCATACCGTAAAATTCCTTTTGGCCTTTAAAACACTGAAGAAACCTTCCAATGAGCCATGACATTCAATTTTCACGATCTCAATCACATTTTTGAATCTTACCTCGATGAAATTGTGGCTCACTCTCGCAAGAGAGTAGATCACTCTACCCACCTTCGACTATTTTTTGAGAGATGTTGTTATTATCGTATCAATTTAAACCTTAACAAGTGCATATTTTTCATTAAGTTTGGCCACCTTTTGGGATTCTTAGTCTCTAAGCATGGGATCTTGGTGGGTCCTATGAAGGTTGAGGTTATACTTTGATTTCCTCCCCCACAAAACATTCGTCAACTTCAAGGTTTACATGGGAAAGCTAACTTCTTACAACAATTTATAGTAAACTATGTGAATATAACTAATGGTTTCATGCATCTCCTGAAGAAGGAAACTCTGTTTATATGGGATGAGTTAGCCCAGGAATCCTTCGATGCTCTTAATAAATCCTTGGTATCGATGCCTTTACTAAAGCCTCTAGAGTACAATAGAGATTACTTGCTTTATATCGTCACATCCAAAGGGACGGTTGGTATGGTTCTAGTTCAAGAAGACTATGAGCTCCATGAGCACGTTGTCTACTACCTTAGTCAAAACTTATTCGACCATGAACTTAAGTACTCTCATGTTGAGAAGATAGCCTTGGTTGTTGTGCACGAGGTTCAAAGATTACGACATTATATATTTCTTTGCAAAACTACCGTAGTTCCTCATGTCAATCCATTTCAATATTTCCTTACTAGGTGTATCATAGGGGGGAAATACAATAAATTTATTATTATTGTACAATAATTTGACATCGATTTTTATTCGGCAAAATCTAAGAAATTGCTAGTTTTTGCCAAGTTAATATCAGACTTCCCTCGACTAGATGAGGATGACATTCATGTCGATTTGTTTGCAGATGATTTTTTTTTCCTTATCTCATCATCAGACCCCTGGTATGGAGAAATTTTGATCTATCTTCAAACCTTGAAGTTCTCTTAGCATATGTCGAGAGACGATCGATGACGCATACGACATCGAGCTAAAAACTACCTAGTCATTGACAACAATTTATATCTTTGAGGTGTAGATAATATATTGCATCATTTCTTGAATCATGAATATGTTGAGCCAGTTCTTAATGAATGTCACAGTGGGGCTTGTGGTTGTCATCTATATGGGCTTGCGATAACCCAAAAAATATTACAAGATGGTTATTTTTGGCTGAGAATTTTTAAATATTGTGTTGAAGAGTTCAAAAAGTGCCACCATTTCCAGGTGTTTGCTTGAAATATGCACTCACATCAATCCCCTCTTCACTTGTTCATCACTGTCGGTCCCTTCATCAAGTGGGGAGTGGATTTTGTGGGCCACAACCCAGCTTCAGCTTGGGGTAATAAACATATTATCTTGATCGTAGAATAATTTACTAAATGGGAAGAGGCCATGTCTATGATTAAATTCGATGATAATACTGCAACATTTTTGGTGTTCAACCAAAGTATATCCCAGTTCGGAATACCAAGGGATATTGTCAATGATCATGGAAGTCACTTTTAGAATGAAATTATGAAAGAGTTAGCATCAAAATTGGGATTTAAACATGGTCATTATTCCGCTTACTATTCCTAGTAAAATGAACAAGTAGAGGCTGTGAAAAAATATCTCAAGACCATTTTGCAAAAAATTGTGAGCCAGAGAAAATCTAACTAGCATTTAATGCTTTACCCTATGCTTTGCTCATGTCGAACCTCGGTTAAGACTTCCACCGGTTTTTCTCCTTTTCAGTTAGTACACGTTGTGGATTCGATCTTTCCTATTGAATGCAAAATCCCTTCCCTTATACTGACAGTTAATCTCATGCGTGACACTTATGTTCTTGAAGAACACATCGTACACCTAGAGACCCTAGATGAGCAACGTCGAGATGCCTCTATGAATATCAAAGTGAATATAGGATGTGTTAAGGTCCAGTATGATAAGTCTATCTGTCCTCGACATTACACTAAGGGTGACTTGGTCCTCTTGTATGAACAAGCCAAAGAATCGTTGGGGGAAGGAAAGTTCAACCCCATGTGGCATGGTCCTTATATCTTGCGATGCATTTTTAGAAAAAGGAGCCTACGAATTAGAAGAGTATGAAGGGAATATGTTGTCTAAGCCTAGAAATGGGCTCTACTTGAAAATATATTATGCTTGAGCCCTAATCTTGGGCATAAATCTTTGTATACTAGTGTATCTTAGTGTATATATATATTTTCCTTTGTGTCATCGACTTTATTATAGATATTTCCCTTGGTTGGTAGATATCAATGGAGTCTTCAGTTTACTTAGCATTTGAAAATGGTGTGATTCATAATACAGTGAACTTGGCTTCCACCGCTTGGGTCGTTTACTCACCCGAGGGTCAACTGTTGTCTTTAGGTGGCGTTTGTATAAGGACATCAATGAATAATGTGGTTGAATATAACTTCATTATAGATATTTTACTTCACTCCATTTCACATGGTGTTCATTCTTTAGAAGTTTTCATTGACTTCTAGTTAGTAGTATGTCAGTTGAACGACAGTTACCATGTGCAAGACCCTACTCTACTCCGATGATTCCTACGGGTACGAATTTTGGAATGACATTTTGATTTATTACTTAAATTACATACCTAGAAGTTCTAATTATGTATCCTATGCATATACTAATTATGTTTTAGATTATCATTTGTCACATAACTAAAGTAAAGAAAACATATTCACATTGTAACATATATAAGTAAATCTGAAGACCGATGTTTTTTATATTTCATCCCTCCAAAAATATGGTGTCATAGTACAAAATGGGGCTGACACCCTCAAAATACATATATGGCCAGTAGATACAATAACCATGACATCTATGCCTCTGGTGCCTGATGTGTATCATGATAGCATACTATGGAATTTTCAATATGACAAAAGAGTCGCACCCATGCATGCGGCACACCCACCACATGTCATTTCATAGCCTCTGGTAGATCCTCTACCTAAACCATAGGAATCATGTGCGTCAAATGAGACAGGTTCCCCTGCACATTTTGAAGCCCTCTCTCTGCATCTCCTCCCACCGRCTCATCTCCCCGATTCMTKCACCGATGTCGTGAGAATCCATCTGGTCATCRTTGACCCACATTTTCRCAACAAAGTAATTATCAATACTTGATACCATCCAAAAATATTTTCATTTTTYTAGTCTCTTTGAAAAACAAAAAAAAAATGAAATATATAAAAACATGTTCATATCTATATCTTCGTAGGTGGAATCCAGTGGCAGAGGCATATGTGGATCCCCTATGTAGTCAATCCCATCATAAGGGTAGTCATMTATGGCTATCACTTGTCGACGACAACAAAAGAAGAACTCATCATTGTAGGGGGTCGTTACCCTACCACCTCCCAACTTCCTCATCACCTCGGTCAACCATGACATGGTTAGATCGCGCAGTCCATGTGGAATTATCTCAACTCTAGGGATCAAACCTGGAATCCACTCAAAGAAAAAACTACACAAGATAGATGCGAAACTGAAATTCGTTTTCCTTCCTTGTTTGCAGTGTGTCATCTGGTTCTTCATGTTATCCAGTAGTGAGGTACATTAGTCGTAAATTTTGGGTCGCAATCACTCCACTGCATAAAACATGATTGGAATTGATTCCTGGTGCAACGAGGTTGACCCCATGATTTGTGTAAGTACAAGGATGACGATCTCCAATCTCAGGTTCTCGATCTCCCTTATGGGGAGTTGACTTCCTACTTTCTCTGTTCCTGCAACATAGTGGGTGTCAATGTAGTCCTCTATGTTCATACCACCCCCAACTCCCCAGGATTTGAGATTCACCACCTTGCCCCAATGAGATAATCTTGTGATGAAACATATATCCTCGACTTAAATTCTCAATGGTTTCCCATCAAAGTTGAAGGCATCTGTATCTGGATCCCAAAATTTTACTAGCATTTGAAGCAACCTCACTTGAACCCTCATTCCTTTGAGAGAGAAAAACTTGTAAATCTTGCATATTTTTAGGGAAATTTGGGCCCCCTCATCTCTTTCCACTGTTGCATCAACTTCCTCATGCTCTCTCTTCGCATCCAAGTACCATCCTACAAAAGGAAACCCCATTTTTTGAGTCAAACTCTTTAAAAAACTTGTTTTCGGACTTATATGCGGGATATAATGTTAACAATCATGTGTAGGGCCATATATATGTGAGAACTATTCACTTTTCCCACATGCATGTCTCCACATATGAGACCTGATGAACTACCACCCACACACACCCTATTTCATAATTTGCACCCTTTAATACTCAAAAAATGGAGTCAAATTTAAATTTGTAAACCACTAGAAATGAAGAGGGAAAGAGCACTTACTTGGTCGAGACAGTTGTCAATTCCATCACTCATAGCTCCCATAATCGACACATGAAGATCGTGGGAAAATTGGTCCAAAATGCACTATTTGGGTAAAAATGTAAAATGGTATGGTAAAATTGGTTATTTTACTATTAATAGAAAAATTTTACCCACTTTACATAGTTTTAGATAATATTTTGACCTACTGTACTAATAGTACAGTGGAAAGAGTTGGTTTTGGTGGTTTTATCGAGGGATTTTTGCGGTTTCTAACGCCATTTCTCTCATTCGTGACTTTGGAAGGTATTTTATTTGACCAATATATAGGATAGGTCATCACTCCATCTTGCATTTTTCATTATCCTATGACTGTTATTTTTATGCCTTAGGAATGAACACATTTATTAGTGATACAAAACCTTCTTACTTCTATTAGAAGTGTTGTTATTGATTGGTAGAGACTTACCAAACATGGGTGCCCTAATTAGAACCTCTGTGCAATCTCATGCCCATGCAAAGATTATTCCATAAAGAGTCGGAGTCCTTTATAGCTCCGATATGACTATGCATTCAAACCTCATATTCTTACTCATAAGCATTTTGACCTATATATATGGGACTTCAACCGAGTCTGTTTAAGCTCTTTTATGACTCTCTCGAATAGTGAAAATATTGTCGAGTGAACTTGTCTCTTTAACACTCGTTAATTGGACCTGAAAGGATTTATATTTGGTGTAAGTTTAACCCTTTTTCGGACCAATTAGACTAATTTCAAAAAGGAATACTCTAGTCACTAGTGGCTAGAAGAATTCTCCTGGGTATTGTTTTATACTTTTTTGGGCTTAGGGGACTAAATTCATGAAAAAAAGAATTATTTGGAGTTAAGTTGTAATTGCATATCATTCTCTTGCTTGGAGTATTGATCCTATTGTTTGTTCTCCCTTTCACATTATAATCCTATTATCTCATCAATTTGCATCACCATCCAAGTAGAGCCTTGTTTATATCCTTTGCATCTTGACACCCTGTACCGTAAGAGAAAACATTCCTTCGAGTGTCCATGTATTGCTTGCACATCCTTGGATTGAGCATAGGTATGTTCCACTATTGGAACTAGTTTCTTACTTCTGACACTTGTTTCCTCCTATGTATCATACCATTCATTTGTCTATGAAAAAAACAAAAAATACAGGTGGGAAAAGAATATCATCTCATGTTGGCAGCAGTCGCGTCACCTTTGAACATAGAAAAAACTTTTGATTCCACTTGTCATCCAATGTTTTGGTTTAGCATGACCTTAGTAAGCTGAGCTCGTTACTTAGAGTTCACTCCTCCGACTTGTTACTCTTTCAGTCCCTATGGAAAGTTTGAATGGTGCCTCCTGCATCACAAAGTTTCATTATCAAGTCTACACTATCAGAGTCCTCCATATGCCTCATGCTCTTGTTCAAAGGATTTATATAATCTTGTGTCAGCCATTTCTGAGAATTATTAACCTTGCGTGTCGACCATACCCTCATTGTGTCTCATAGTTACATAAATTTGTAGTCCTACCATGCACCCTAGTCCTACTTTCATTATGGGTAGGTAACTTTGAACCCAACAGTCAACATCTCCTCATGGTTGCTGACTGGGGGGTTTCTCTTGTGTTCGAATGAAAAAATATATTCACACATTGGGATTTGTGTGTCTTGGATGCCATTAGACTTATTGGTGGTTTCCTCACCTTTGTCGGCAATTTTCCTTATTGGCTGCTATTCAAAGGGTATTTTCATGCACTACTTGCATCTGGTGCATGTGAAAGACGCAAAGGATCATTGGTTAGTGAATATGTTCTTCATCCAAGTTCCTCCAAATCATCAATCTATTTCTTTGTACCTGGTTCTCACTAATGAGAGATTCCTTAATGCTCTCCTTTTAGCGGGTCTTGTTCCATCGACTTCAACACATCTATTCTGGAAACGAGGCCTAGAGTCCTATGAGTACCTAGAGGCTTGCAATCATCCGTGGGAGGTTCTCTTCCATTGATAGTTGGGAATGCATCAAAGTCCCCCTAATCAATGGATTCTTCAAGTGTTCGACTTCAACACCTTTATTCACACTTGTAAGAATGTACTCGGTGCCTTGATACCTACTTTCATTATCGGTAGGTTGTATCATGTTTGTTAATGATATACCTTAATAATTGGCAATCAAACGAGGTCTCATTGTGTTCAACCTCAAATCCTTTATTCACAAGATGTAGACTTTCACCTTTAGCATATCGTATAGAAGACTTGAAGACAACAACTTATAGTAGCACCTTTCATGAGTTGTTTCTATCATTTATTGAACCATTACCTATATGAATTCAATGATCATGGGACATCAGATTGTAATCCATTGTATACATATATCTTCATATTAAGTTTGAGGTTGGTTTTCAGTGGGCCTTGTTAGTGACTATGACAACCTATGGCATGTATCTACTTTGTATTTCCTATTCATGGCCATGAACAAATGTTTAGTATATTTTCCACATGGATATACAGTGTAATTCAGATTGGCAACCATATGTACAAAATTATTATGAATTGTAATATTCTCATGAGCAACTAGTTCATCGAGCTCAGTGTCCATTACTCCACTTTTTGGAATTATAATGTATTTCAGTCATCTCAGATACTGCTATGACCTCGTACATTAGGGGACATGTGCTATAGAAATATTTTCCTCACCCCATACAACTTACTCAGAAGGCCTTTTCCATTTCTCTATTTTTTCACTTCCTAGAGCTAAAAAAACATATTTTTCCACATATACGGACCTTATAAGTTTATAAAACACGAGTGTGTACGCAGGTTGCACCACTACAACCCACTTACATCAAGTTTGGTGCTCAAAATTAAAAATTGTGTGAGGTTCTCCTTGACCTTCCATATACACAAAACCTTCCAAATAAGCCCTTCATTCCATTTGAACGCTATAAATTCGGTCATATCTAAACCCTAGAACATAAGAGAATTCAACTTTTGAGAGAAAAGTTACTCTCGAGAAATTATTAACTTCATATTGAGTTTGTATCCCTTTTTCCTTTAAAGTTTGAACACATTGTTCATCCCCCAAGCTCTTCCCTCTTTGATGGAGAACCTCATTGTCTCTCTTATATGAACTTTCCTTTTGTGGAGGATTGAAGTGGTAGAGGCCCAAATGGAAGGGACTTAGTTTCTCAATTCATAGACTTGCGAGCACATAAGTATGTTATTCATACACTTTTGTTGATCATATTTTAATAGAAATATTCTTTTTTCATCCAATTAATATCTAGCAAATATTTGAATTGTTATTCCATGGGAATATTTGTTATGAATGTTGATGGATTATGCTATTATATGTGCTAACAATATATATGTATAAATATTTGAGTGTTCAAGTGTCTTGTTAGTATCTTTGTTTATATAACATACTTGGGATTAGAGTTGATTTATGTTTTCATTCAGTGCCTTGTGGTTTACCCCTTGCCATAGAGTGATTTTCCTTGTAACCGTCCATAATAAAAATGTTCAGCTACAACAATCTCTATTACAAATAGGCATTCCATAATTAACCTTGAACAATCTAGTTAGGTACATCAACTTCTATTGTAACTAGTTAATAAAAAAGAAGGAAAAAGAAGCCTTGAAGATGAAAGGACCTATACTTTTTTTTTTTTACATAGATGCTTAATAAATGTGGGTTTAAGATGAATCTACTATATTTAAAATTTTCCAAACTCATATGAAAGAATAATATTTTTACTTTATAATATATATATGTAATTTTTTTATTCCCCCGTTATCTATGAATCTGAGTGTAAGAATCTTACCTTTTTACCTTTCCGTATAAATATTTTTAAAATATATACAAAAAAGTTTAATTTGGAATTCTTTTATCTGTCTGCAATTAAGATGTGAATTTGATAGAATAAATGTTCAAATGAAGCTCATTAAAGGCTCTCTCACGAATCTTTATATAACCAAGATACTACTTAAAGACACAAGGATTTACGATAAATAATTTACTCTGATTTGAAAAGTGAAAGCAAGTCAAAACACTGTCTATCTTTCTCCCAATACCATAATTTAAAAGAATAAGTATGTCATTTTATTTTATATACCAAAAATTGGGTACTCTACAAAATTGAAAATTCTCATGATGAACTCTTAGATAGTTGATTGCATCTCTGCAAACGCACTTAAAACCTTAAAAAGTTGAATATCAGTGATCGTGAATCACCTGCCAAAAGCCAACTGTATTCCAGTCTCATATATCTCAAGTCCTGATGATAATAGAAGGCGAAGGGTCGATCCAAAACGTGGACAAGATGATTGGAAACGCACTGAATCCAGAACTTTATGATAATACCTGTGATCAAATCAAAGAGACAACCGAGGTACCTGAACACCAGGTAAGGCAATCTTTCGATTTGTTTGTCGACTTGGTGGTCATTCCATATCTTGATTGTTAGGTTTTCTCGAACATCATTATAAGCAACTGACTTTAATCGATCAGGGACAATTTTATTCGATAAGAAACCGGAATCGGTTTTCTTTCTTGTGATCAAATCTAATAGAGAACCGAGGTACCTGAACACCAACTAAAGCGATCTGCAGTTTTCTTTGTGGATTTGGTGGTCACTATATATCTTGATTGTTCAGTTATTATAAAGATCATTATAAGTAACCGACTTTAGTCTATAAGGGACAAGTTTTTTTCCATTATTAGTGATCCACATTGTGAGAGTGAGAATCAGTTGTAGAAAAGAAGCTGAATGGTCGTAAAGAGGGAGAGAGACTCACACAAGTACGGTAAGCAGAGAAAGGTGAGCAAAACTGGTTTGTCTGTTGGTTGTTTTTATAATTTCTACAACTTGCTTCATTTTTATTCTAAATCTATTTTATTTTTGGATTTGGCCATATAAACGTAAGCATTACATGGACGTTAGAAATGCTAGTGTAAGAAAACGCAAGCATGACATGGACGTTACGAATACTAGTGTGAAAAAAAGCTTCTTAACGTAATGAAAATAAGTAAACAATAAACTATCGTGGAGTCACCTTCCACGAGGTTAGTGTTTCAAGGCCAAGTTCTAGGGCTCCAAATTCCACCGCGTTGTTGGTTGAGTTTTTCATGCTCCGAGTGTAGAGTAGGATGATGTTGCCACCACTAACCTGTAGGATGATGTTGCCACCACTAACCTGTTCTGACCACTCCTGCCCTGTTAAAATTCAATTTGAGGAACCCGGGGGAGTCCAATTGTAGGCTCTTATCTGGAATTGCGGGTTGTGTCTTACAAATATGTTGCTGCGCCATTTTTTTAGATGGAAAAAATCAAGGATTCAGGAGTCTTGGTCTGTGGGTTGCGCTTTCTCTGTATTGCAGTTGTGTCTTCTCTTATTTGAGATACTATTGCCTCCTTTATCCTTTTTGTCAGTATGCTTTCATTCCTGAAGATGCGTTGGTTCCGTTCTTTCCAGATTTCCGAGATGATCATCCTTGTGTTAGAGTCCAACAAAGGTTCACCATTTCATTTTCATTGTAACCCTCATTCTAATTGTTGATAGTTGCGTTGTTGTTCCCCCGAATCCTATTGGATTGGCAGAAGATGCCTGCCGCCAAATCCCAAATCTGAGGAGGACATGATCAGTTGTTTCCTCCTTGACTTGACAAAGATGGCAGTGAGAGAGACCTATGAATCCCATTTTATTGAGGTTCTCCCAGTTTAGAATTTGGTTATTTAGAACTAACCATTTGAAAATTTTTATTTTCAACCATTGGGGGCTTTTCCAAATCTTTTCCCACTGTTGCTCCAAATTTTTTTGGTCCTGGCCCGTGATATAATACCGTGCTTCCTTTAAGTTGAATTCACGCCTCGTTTTTCCTACCCCACCGTAATTCGTCCTCTTCTTCCGGCACTCCAATTTTTTTTTTCGCTAATTCCTCCTCCACCTCTTTGTTATTGTTTAGATATGGGCTCTATTTTGTGGATTAAGTTTTTGTATGCCCCGAATTCACTCCTTGTTGTTGGTGTTCGGGGCATACTTGGCCTTCCAGAGGTTTTTCCACGACATCAACTTGTATTTTACCCATCTCCAGTAGAGCTTTGCCCCGTAGGCTTCGTTGGTTACCTGTGGGTCTTGTAACCCCAGACCACCTTTTCTTTTTGGTTTGCATACCTTATCCCATGCTACCAGGGCCCATTTCTTTTTATTCTATGCCCCTCTCCATAGGAAGTCTTGTTGGATGCCTCTTATCTTTTGTAGGATTCCTTTGGGGGCTCGAAACACTGACATGATATACGTCGGAATTGCTTGTAGAACCATTTTGGTGAGGATAAGCCTTCCGGCCAGGTTTATGGCTCTTTAGTCCAATTTTTTACCCTTTCCTCCAGTTTGATAATAACTCCTTCCCACGTAGAATTTTTGCAAGCTCTGTCCATCAAGGGGATTCCCAAGTATTTCGTTGGGAGCATTTTACGTTCAAAACCCCATAATGTTGGCCAAGTTTCGTTGGATAGATGGATTAGTGTTGAAGAAATATATCATAGATTTGGAGTGGTTGATTTTCTCTCCCGAGGCTTCCCTAAAGTCTTCTAAGATTCCTTTAAAAGTCTTTTCTTCCTTTATAGTGGGTGTGCCATGGAGTAATGTATCATCAACAAATTGTTGATGTGTGAAGGTTGGACAATTTTCAAAAGGTTTGATGCATTTTATTTCACCAGCTACAGTTGCACTTTTTATGCTTCTACTTAGCCCTTCCATCATTAGGATGAACAAGAAAGGGGATAGCGGGTCCCCTTGTCTTATGCCTCTGGATGGACATAAAGGTTTGGCTAGGGCTCCATTGATTAGTAGTGAATAGTTTGTCATTGAGACTAAAGTGAATATCCAGTTGATCCAGTGTGGATCAAACCCAAAAGCTTCCAAGTTCTTACCCAGCTTATTTTGTTGTAAGCCTTTGCCAGATCAAGTTGGATTATCATCCCCCCTCTCCTTTGGATTTTCAGTGTGTGAATAATCTCATGGGAGTGGATGATATTTTCCAAGATTTGTCTTCCTTCCACAAAACCCGTCAGATCAGTGTGGGGAGGAGTGGCTTCAATCTATTGGCTATGACTTCGAAGATTATCTTGTATACTACATTACATAAATCTATAGGCATCCAACGATCTGGGGTCCTAGCTTCATTTTCTTTGGGGATTAGAGTGATCATTGTGTCATTTAATGATTTAAGGATGGAAGTCGATCTGTTGGAGTCCTCTACCACCCTGTAAATGTCACCACCCTGTAAATGTCATGATTAACCACTTCCCAATAGGTTTTCTTAACCACATCCCAACAGGTTTTGAAGAATTCCATCGTAAAGCCATTCGGGCCTCGGGCATCTCCTGGACCACTTGGTCCATTTCTTCCTTTGCGATTGGTTTGCTAAGGCGACATTCTGATCCTCTATGACCAACTTGGGGATGTGTTGAATTATTCTTTGTATGGCCTCGGATCTATCTTGGTTGGGTTCCTAGGATATCCCTTGGAAGTGATTGACGAGTGTGTTCTGAATTTCCTGCTGGGATTTTCTTTCGATCCCATCCTGATCCCTAATCTTTGAGATTGTGTTATGGGATATTCTTGCAATAGTTGTTCTATGGAAAAATTTGGTGTTCTGCTACCCTTCCTTTAGCCACCTTATTCTGGACTTTTGGCACCACATAGTTTCTTCCTGCACACATCCTTATTCCCATTCCTCGGTCATTTGGATCTCTTCTTTTTTTCGAACCTCTATGTATCTCTCTTTGATGCACAATTCTTGTAGCTTCCTCACTCTATCCTTGATTTTTTTTTCCCCTCGTTTATGTTTCCAAAAACTTCCATGTTCCACTCCTTGAGTTTTTGTTTGATGTACTTGAGCTTTTTGTAAAGTTTGAACATCCTTGTCCGTGGTTGATGTTCTTCTTGAAGGTGGGGTGATCAATCCAAAATTTATCAAATCTAAAATGTTTGTTCGTCGATGTGGTTTGAAAATTAGCTTGAAGTTGAGTTGGTGATGGTTTGATCCCCCCCAAGGGAGGATGCTACAATCCATAGTTCATCCCTGCAAAATGATGGATTCTGACACTCAGAATTTGTCTAGCCTTTTAGCTACTTGGTGGTGATCTAGTTGTTTTTTGTTCCCAGGTCAACTATCCATTGCTTGTCCAGCTGTCCAAAAGCTCCATTGTGTCCATGAATGCTGAGAACTCTTCCGCATCTCTGTCCAGTATCCTCGTGCCCCCTTTTTTCTCAGTGAGAGTGGTGATGATGTTGATATCCCCTGCCAAGATCCAATGGAGGTAGCAGGTATGATCCTTTAGATTCTCTAGGTCTAGAAGCATTCTCCATGTTTCCTCCATCACTTAGGTGCCATACACAATAGTGCATATAATTGATGTCGTGTTCCCTATAATTTGCATGTTAACAAATGTGTTTCTCGTGGCCTATCCTGCTTGTAGGTTCACCGATTGTGGGTTCCACAATGTGAGGATCCCTCCCGCCATCTGTTGGCTTTTTTATCCGATTGTTTCCATTCTTTCTAGATTTCATTTTCTTTCCTGAATGAAACATAGGTCAGGTTGTTCCTAGGTCAGGTTGTTCCTTACTCAGTGTATTTTTAAGGATTCGTTGTTTTTTGGGGCTATTTAGGCCTCTTATATGCCACGTTATAATCTTCATTTAAACATGTGGGGGGAGTTGGGGAAGAGCTTTTTAATCTTACCTGAGTTTATTAGCAGGGATCTTAGTTCTTGTAGGGCTATGTTATTTGATTTTATGGCTTTCTTCATCGTTCCTTCTTAGGTGAGTGTTGTGGTTGTGCATCTCCTGTTTTGCTTACCATGTGTCCTATCTTGCCATGCATGCACTTGATCCCTCTGGATTTCTCTTCCTCCTTTAGGAGGAAAATATATTGAATGTGATCGAGTTTCTTTGTTGGTACATTGTCGACTCCCTACCTCTTTCATTGCTCCTTCATTGCTCTAAAATGTTCGGTAGATCTATTCCTTTCCTTTCCACTTTCTGTGATATTTGGGTCCTCTCTTCCTATCTCGCTTGGTGTCATCTTTGAATATCCATATGCTTCTTGCATTGGGGTGTCACTATCTTCATTTCCTCCCTCCATAGGACTTGCGCTACCTCCCTGTTCTCCCTTGTTGCTTGGCATTTTTGTGTTCTCGAGTTTCTTTTTCACTTGTTTCCTTAGCTTTGTTCTTTTCCTTTCCTCCTTCTTCCGCTTGGTTGTGCCTGCCTCTTCCTTTTGTTCTAATCTTGGATTCCAGGTTGCTTCTTGTTGGGGCCTTGCCTTGTCTTTTGTTTCCTTTGCTTTTGTGATTTGGCTTCACAAAACCGTCCTCATCCTGTTGTGGCTTGGTGTTTTCCACTTCTTGTTTTTTTATTGAGAGAGCATTTCTTGAGTAGGTGTCCATTTTCATGACATCTTCTGCATCGAAATTAGATTTTCTCGTAGTCTATGCTTTGTATCCGTTCCTCATACCTAAAATCTAGGCTTATGGCTTCCGGGAGCACCCCCGAAACATCCATCTCTATGTAGATCCTTGCATAGGATGTATATCTACCTTTTAGAGTATCTTTTGATGTCATGACATATTTTTCGAGCTTATTCCCTATGGCTTCGAAAGTGTACCACATCCAGTAGTCTAGCTTAAGGAGTAAATTCTTAGTCAGCTAACATTTTTAAAGGTTTCTTTCTCTGGGGAGAAGTTTTCCTTCCATGGCCGCATGTAGAGCCCTGCTAGGCATGAAAATATGCCCCCCCCTGAAATATTTCATCCCTGTCGTCCATGTTCATAAATATTGTTGTGAAGAATTCTTTTGAACCCAGGTGGAGTTCTACTTTTCCACTTGGCTTCCAGTGGTATTTTATCCAGTTGCACAACGTTTTTTCTTTCGGTCACATGCCCATCAACTTGCATATCAATGCATGTGTCTTCATCTGATCCTCGAAGTTACATTTGAGGTTTTTCCACTCTAACCTTGGGTATGAGTGATGTTTTAGGTTTACAAGGGTTGTACAGCGACTCTTAAACCCTAGTTCGAATTTTCCTAGAGCGCGTTTTCTTGCACACCATGCCAGCCCAGTTTCAAAATAGTCTAATAATATAACCAAGATACTACTTAAAGACACAAGGATTTAAGATAAATAATTTACTCTGATTAGAAGAGTGAAAGCAAGTCAAAACACTATCTATCTTTCTCCCAATAACATAATTTAAAAGAATGAGTATGTCATTTTATTTTATATACCAAAATTGGGTACTCTACAAAATTGAAAATTCACATGTAAGAAAGAAAAATCGAACTCTTAGATAGTTGATTCCATCTCTGCAGACGCACTTAAAACCTTAAAAAGTTGAATATCAGTGCTCGTGAATGACCTGCGAAAAGCCAACTGTATTCCAGTCTCATATATCTCAAGTCCTGGTGATAGAAGGCTATTGGTCGATCCGAAACGTGGACAAGATGATTGGAAACGCAGTGAATCCACAAATTTATGATAATGCCTGTGATCAAATCAAAGAGACAACCGAGGCACCTGAACACAAGGTAAGGCAATCTTTCGATTTGTTTGTGGACTTGGTGGCCATTCCATATCTTGATTGTTAGGTTTTCTCGAACATCATTATAAGCAACTGACTTTAATCGATCAGGGACAATTTTATTCGATAAGAAAACGGAATCGGTTTTTTTGCTTGTGATCAAATCAAATAGAGAACCCAGGTACCTGAACACCAAGTAAAGCGATCTGCAGTTTTCTTTGTGGATTTGGTCGGTCATTACATATCTTGATTGTTCGGTTTTCGTAAAGATCATTATAAGTAACCGACTTTTGTCGATAAGGGACATTTTTTTTCGATTATTAGCGATCCACATTGTGAGAGTGAGAATCAGTCGTAGAAAATAAGATGACTGCTTGTAAAGAGGGAGAGAGACTCACACAAGTACAGTAAGTAGAGAAAGGTGATCAAAACTGGTTTGTTTGTTGGTTGTTTTTATAATTTCTAGAACTTGCTTCATTTTTATTCTAAATCTATTTTATTTTTGGATTTGGTCATATAAACGTAAGCATTACATGGACGTTAGAAATGCTAGTGTAAGAAAACGCAAGCATGACATGGACGTTACGAAGACTAGTGTGAAAAAACGCTTCTTAACGTAATGAAAATAAATAGACAATAAAACTGGAGCAAGCGCAGTGTACAAATCCGCCTCGTTAATGAACGAGCGGTCGTTACGGACCTTAGGGTTAGGGTTTGCTGCGTTTCCATAGATGCACGCGCGCGCAAGAATCGGATTGAACCTTCTTCCCAACTACTTAGGGTTTGCTGCGTTTCCATCCATGCACGCGCGCAAGGATCGTATTGAACTTTCTTCTCAACCACTGAAGTTTAGATTCCCTGATAGTTTCCCGCGCTCTCAATCATTGCGTTTGAACGGTTGTCAAGTCTATTCCAATGAATAATAGAAAGCCACGTGTTTTTATCAATTTTACCCCTTTCGCATAGCAATCCTTCTTTTTGAATTAAAAAAGGAAGGGCACTACCATAGTCTGATGTGAATCTTCGGTCTCCCTCAAAGTAGTGGGGTCTGATCAATCTATCTTATGTGAAAAAAAATTAGGGTCCACTCTACATCATTATTTCAAAGATTTTGGAGAGATGAAGAGGGCTCCATGATAAGGCTGTAGGTAGTTAAGGTAACTTCAAGTGGTGGATGCAGGTTTTTAATAAGGTAGGAATGGTCACTAAAAAAAAATAATAATGTTTGAATTTTTTTATCTATATGTATATTCGATTCCTAGTCATAGAGGAATGAAGACAATTTTGAAAAAAAATGGATGAGCATTTCTTTATAATCATTATATAAATATGTTATATGAACACATATATGAGCTCATGAAGAATATTTGTTTTACAATCATTATATAAATATGTTATATTATATGAACATATATATAAGATGATGAAGAATATTTAGATATAAGAAAACATTGTTAAAAAAAGTGTGATATAAGTGTTTTTTTCCTTGGGAATATGATTTAGTGTTTTTAGATAAGTTTATTATGCAAATAATTTAATTTAAGTTGAAATGCCAATATGTATAAAGTTAGAAGATATTTTAAACATATATGTGAAATAAAGTGATGAAACTAATTTGAATTTATCATAAACATTTTTATAATATAATATATTAAAAAATATATCTATAATTTCATTTATTTATAATATATTAAAAAGTATATCTATAATTTCATTTATTTAATTTTATGGGAGAATTTATAGAAAATTATAGATTGAAATTATGATATGTATAAAGTTTATGAATCAAGGTTTTTGGGTTTATATTAAAAATGACTACAAAGATTAGAATTAACAAACTAGAGTTAAGTATTGTAGTCATGGGTTTAGTTCTTTTATTCAAAAATTTCTTATATTCATTGTTCAAGAAACATTTATTTGTTGTTGGGAAGGTATACTATCTGACAAATTGTCTTAGGAAAAAAACAAAGAGATAATACATACTAGAAATGAAAAATAGTTTTAGAAGATTAATGAAGACTTTAGTGGGTAACAGTGTTTGAGTCCACTCATGTGTTGCTCCATCTTGTTCAATTTCCTTAGCAATAAATGCACTTAAAAGGTCAAATGAATCTCTCGATACAAGCAATACATGGATATCATAAAAGACATATGAGTTTCAAACCAGTTGTTTGAGGTTGAATCAATAGAAGTTTGCATTTTGCTTGGTATGGGAGACACAAAAATAGTTGGAGGGAGATAAAGATCTTCCAACATTACGTCCAATGAAAGATTATAGTGCCACTATGGCATAATGCATTTTGATCTACTTCCCATGATGGATAGTCATGAACGCTTATGTCTCTATATCTCATTCTTGCACACTAATAGGATGCTTACCTGTTTCAATGGAACACTGGTTTCATACCCTGTTCATTTCCCTTTCCTATCTCTATATTTCATCCATCCATTGACTTCCTTGTTTAGTTGAGGAAGCCAAATTCCCCTGGTCTCACAAAATTCGTTTCATGGTACTTCGGGCATTTCTAGATCTCCTTCAAATAATAGATGATATAACATCAATTGTTGGCACCCAAAGTTTTCGGTCGATTTCACGAATGTGCAGAAACGAATTTGTGTGCATTCATTCTGAATTTTGCATGCGCCTAAGCTAATGCATGGAGAATAACAAGAAGTGCACGACATATCAAGTTTTGATATTTTACACCAAGATTGAAGTCTAACAAGCGCACATGGGTCCAGGTTTTTTACGGTTGTGATGGAAATTAAGAAGATGCACTTCATAATTAAGAAAAGAATCATCAGGAAAGCTTCTCGAATGATTATTTCTAATAGCACAAGGGAACATGGAGCTGAAAAAAGGTGAGTCTTCAAGGAAGTTAAGATTTCCCTTATTCTAGAAGGCTACGTGGACTGCATGAGGGTGTCAAAAGTGTGCAAGGTAGTTTTTCAGTTGAGGAAGGTGCCAAAAGTGTGCGAGGTAGTTTTTTATTTGAGCGAATGGAGTAGACCTCCCAAAAAGAAAAATCTCTAAAAGGGAGCATCGATATCAAATATAGATTTAGATGGAGAGATGAGATGCATTGATTTTTTGGTGTCGAGATCACTCTCGTCATTTTGTAATGTTGTAACCCTGCAAGAAACTAAGATCATAAGAGTGAATGAGAAGTCATGGAAATTTGATTATCTGTACACTGATATGCATGAGATTTTTTTTGTTGAATTTCCTTGTTTGTTGTATGAAAGGTTGAAATGGAAAATTTCTACCAATTTGGTTTTGTGGCCTTTAGAACCTATCGTTTGGGATCAATCCCTGCTTGGTAGATTGAAGATGTTGGACAAGAAGTGGATTGGGGCCAATGAATTCTAGTTTTCTATAGCAAAGGAGAGAAATATTATTGATTTTGTTGTTGAGTACACTCATTCTTTCACTGAGGCTAAAATAAAGTTTGTGGAAGAATTAATGAAACGGATGCTAGAAGAGATTCCACTTTAGATAAAGATGTTGTTGATGGAGAAAGGGTTGATGTGCATGGATCCCGATAGAATGGTTGAGTAAACTCCCCTAACACCAACAAGGTTGCAAAGACATTGGAAAATGAGAAAGGAAATGGATCCATTGAGGAGGATCCATAAATTGTTGAGATAAGGTGAGGAATGGAATAGACCCAAAGGAGAAGATGATAAAAATATCAAGAGATACGTAATAAGATTTGATTTAAGACGGAAAATATAGAAGAGAAGTGGAAAATAGTTAGCCGGGGTATGCGATGAAGGCTCGAGCCTCAAATGAAGAGAAAAGAAACCAGACTAGGTGGTAGTGTGGAAGAGTATGATGTGCCAGAGAGGAGCACATATGAGGTTAGGCCTATGAAGAGGTGTGGCATTAAGGATAGGGTGTGTAGTGGGGACACTAGTAGGACTATTAGTAATGGTGATAGTAGTAAGGTCCTAGGTAATGAACTCCACACCCCTTGGTTGTTACCAAGTGCCAAAACCTTACATGAAGATGAAGTGTAGAGTAATGGTGCACTGATAGGAGAAGAAGATGGAGCATAAAATAGCGGTTTGTTGATAGAATAGGAAGTTGGAGGCTCCCCTAGCAGTGGGGAGATGAATTAGTGATAATACATGGTCTTGTACAGATGCAACTAGGCAACTCTTTGTGTCCCCTCACAAAAAATTTCTGAAGGAGATCCACTTACCCACCCTTTGAACAAGCCCCCTTGTGAGTTTGTAATCAAGAAGAAAGGAAAAAAAATAGTGAAGTGATTGATGTAGGAGGAGTAGAAGAAGAAAAAAGAGAAGAGAGAAGTGAAGAAGAAGGCAAATACAATACTACTTAACCTAGAAGAGTATGAGTATCAAGAAGTTTGACATCCAGCGATCCTTTGAGAGGATTTGGTCAGAGAGTGATGATGGCGAATCAGGATAGCACCTTGAGGCTACTCATGTTCCACAGAATGTGTAAGGATGATGTGAAACAACATTGGTTCACGTTCAAATAAATATGGTCGATGAAGACGATCACAGATGAAGAAACAAAGATCGTGCAACTAGAGATCACATTCAGGAAGAGAAACTGGATGTGGTACATGAAGTAAAAGGACACTTCATGAACCAGAGAGATGAGGTCGTTGATGGATATTAAGAAGGATATTCTTAGGGAATTATATAAACCTAAGTCATAGTCTCAATATATGACACAGATAAAGGAGATCAAATAGAAAGAAGGCAAGACCATGTGGGATTATGACCAATTCTTTAAGATTTTATTGGATATCCCAACGTTCCAAATCCAAGAAATGCAACATAGATAGTGGTTTATTGGGGGGTATCTTCCCCATATCTGAGTCCTGGTCACCTAGTATAAGTTGATGACTCAAGAAGATATGGTAGAAATTTCAATTCAACTCAAAACTATACTAGGAGGGGTGGAGACGTAGATAGGATTGGCACAAGTGCAGTCGTAACTGGCCAACCTAACAATGTAGTTGCAAGATATGGAGAAGACAAAGATAGTGAGTGAGAACATTTGGTGTAACACATGCCACGCTAGGGAGCATCACAGAGACGAGTTCCCTGCACTTCCTAATTATATGGCGATGGGCACACCATGGAAATTTCCATATAGAAAGACATAATGGTGCAAGATATGTTTACAATGGGGCCATGTACAACCTCCCTTCCCAAATTTTGTAGAAGTATAAAACGATGAACCATACTATGTTTTTTTATTTCTATAAATATATGGGGCATGATGCCAATAACTACGAGTCACTCTAGCTGATGCGAGTAATTCCCCATGATACATTATAGGTACACAAAGAGAAAAAATATTGGTGATCATGGAGATACCAAGGAAGTCTGAGAAATGGTTATGGGCACGTTTGTGGCCGAGGATATTGTAGAGGGAGATGAAGACCCCCCACTTATTTCAATTGTGGATAATTGTTTCATGTATCAAGGTTTCGTATCAAACCATGTGTGTTTTGTGCATACTACTACAGTCTCGAGCATGTCATTGAAGATTGTCATGACTCATGTAAAAAGTGGGAAGAAAAGAAGGACAATTTCAACATGGTGCATGCAGAGCCACATAAGAATAAGAAGAGTAATGAGGAGGGATATATATGGGTAGTAACATGAGTAGGAGTGAAGATAGGATCTATATTTGAGCATGGTGATGAATCAGGTTATAAGTTGGAGCGAGAAGATCAGAAATGTTACACAAACCCCTTCTAAGTTTGATGTTTCCCATCAAAAGAATTTCATGCATGGAACACATAGGGATATTGAAGATAAATGAGCATGGAATGATTTTCAACAAACAAAACAAATATCACTCAAGGAGGCTCGAATTCATCAAGAAGTGCAATGGGTGACACAAAGGTCACTAGAAGAGGCCAAGATCTGAGAAGAAGTGCATAGGGTGACATAAAGGTTGCTAGAAGAGGCTCACGCCTGAGAATAGTTGTAGCATGTGAAAAAAAGTTCCTTGGAGGAATATCATATGCATGAAGAAATAAAGTGCACTATGCAATGATCACTGGAATAATCTCATATAAATAATGATTTGTGACGCGATGAGTTGAAAGCACATGAAGAAAAATGCTTGGAGGAATTGCATTGCATGCAAAAGTTGTTTCCAACTCGATACACAAGGAAGAACTTGAATACTAGCTACGTAATTTCTTACATTGTTGTTTGTAATTGTTGAATGATCTAAAGTATGCAACTACTTTGACTTATATGTTATCTACTTGCATGAGGCAACAAGGAGTGGAGTAAACCATATCAACTCCTCTTCTAGAAAGAGATGTATGTTAGGTAAAAAACAATGGTGCATTGGCTGATATTCCAAGATGAAAATGAATCTTGTTGGATATGACATGGATTGCATTATGTTGGATCTGGGTTCCAACCTGAATATTTATCCAAAACAATCATTGCAGGTGATGGGAAAATCAAAATTGGTATGGTTTCCCATCGAGTTGCAGTTGGAAATAAATGCAAGGTCTACTCAATAGGCCGATTGGAGCAAGTGCAAGTGAATATAGAAGGAGTCAAAATAAATCTTGACTTTGAGATCATAGAAATTATGGACATATCAGATCCATATACTGCATTACATGGAATTGACTGGGCCTTTGACAATAAGGTAGTGTTGAATTTGAACAAAACGAAGATGTCATTTGACACAGACACTGTGTGCATGGTCGCACCTGCTGATCATTTTGAAGGAGATAGATACAATGATACAATGGATGAGTATGGATGGAGATCAACTATTGAAAACATTTATAATATCATAGGGTACAGGGATGATTACATCAACCCCACCATCGATGGAGAGTTGAGTTGGAGAAATATCAAGTCTTACAACATGGATTCTGAGGATGCCATGGAAAGGTGGTTGTATAAGTTGTATGAGGTCTCCGCAAGGAGGTACACACATATCTCCATAGAGGAACGTGAGGAATAATTTTTATCCTTTGGGTATGATGGCTTAGAAATGACACACACATTTATTACCTATATTTAGCATATTCCCAAACATCACAGAGCCTGTTTTTTTTATATGGTTCTTATAGTAATTCATCTATGATGGTGGGATGCACATTTTGAACCTTATCATGAATGGGAAACTATCAAATCATCCATATGATAAAGACTTACAACATATAGAGACATTCATCCATACAATTTCCCTTAGAAAATGTGTTGGATAGCTAAGGAGCAGTGCATAGTTGGTATATGAATTTCCAAGTCATTCTACCCAATAAACACCCTATATCATTGGTTTCTGACTCTACACTAGGAAGGTCAGGTGGCCCTAGAGACCCCATGAATAATTGTTCCCTACAAGGTTCTTCCCCAACCCCATTGAGCACACAGATGACTCGGGAATCACTACAGAAGAACTAGTTAGTCAATGGATCATAACATAATCAGCCAAGCCTCCTCATGTACCTTATGGGTGGATGTTGACTAGTTGTGCCTATGTGAGGATACACTATCACCCGCTTGGCGTCATTGTGTCCATTTACCCACTGGTAAAATATCATCAGGGTGCACAACAACATGTGTGATGTCTCCTGGATAATAAAACTCACACATGTGTGGTGCCATCTAATTCATCATTGATTTATAAGATTTGACAATGGTAACATATTTGTGATCATAATGTTTGAGAGGATAGATAGTTCTAACACATAAACTTCATGCAATTTTAGGAACGTAAACTCATTAAAACCATTGGGAAGATGATGATTTGATTGATTTCCATGAATAGAAATAGGTCGTGATTTCTATATATAAAAGGTAAAATGAGTTCATGAATACAAATTCCCCCAACTACATTGAACGCATGCAGAATTCTAGTAGGTCCGAAGCAGACAGTACAACAACCAAAAAGTGAAATCAACCATCCAAAACTCAACTCAAAAACCATATTGTCATTGACTATAGTTCGGAAAGATATCCCTCCCCTCCACCACGACCAACCCCTATTGAAGAAGAAGCTACATTTCATGCATCCCTTGTAACGAACCTTCCGTTTGTCACAACATCAACCTCTCATAACAAGTGCAAATTTTGTTTTTTTGTGTGCGTGTGTACAAGTGTAATAAAAACATTATACTCTGCATCGTCCATGAATAGAAATAGGTCGTGATTTCTATATATAAAAGGTAAAATGAGTTCATGAATACAAATTCCCCCAACTACATTGAACGCATGCAGAATTCTAGTAGGTCCGAAGCAGACAATACAACAACCAAAAAGTGAAATCAACCATCCAAAACTCAACTCAAAAAACATATTGTCATTGACTATAGTTCGGAAATATATCCCTCCCCTCCACCACAACCAACCCCTATTGAAGAAGAAGCCACATTTCAGCATCCCTTTGTAAATCTAACTCATTTGGTCACAACATCAACCCTCTCATAACAAGTGCAAATCTTTGTTTTTCAGGTGTACAAGGTAATAAAACATTATACCGTGATCGTAATCAATAACGATGCGAACAGTACAAGCAAGCAACCCACTAATAACAACAACATGACAACCAAACGTCGAAGCACATCAATCCCTAGGAAGAAATGTACGACAATCAACCAACAAAGAATAAGAATGACTACTCGCTTCCATCCTACCCTACATTGTTAGGACCTCCAGGACAGATAAGCAATGCTTAAGCCCAGTTCCCATCGATTTTGAGCATTTAAGGTCTCAGGGCTGGCGACTGTTCTGAGGAACAAGGAGGTTTTTACATCCCTCCTGACACAAGCAAACCAAGCCTACTAGGCTAAGGCAATCATCCCAACAACCCTACGCCCCCAAAACAAATACTCCAGTAACTAGAACCTCTTACAGTTATCAACCAAGCACATTAAACGTTTACTAACCAAGTTCAAACGTTAATAAAAAATGAACGTCAACACCCTCAATGGGAAGCGCAAGCTAAAAATGACTTCGCCAAAATCCCGATCAATCGTCGAGTCAAGCTAATCAATAGTTACTTGTATGTTTTAATCATCTATTACGAGCTCATCTTAGCATGTAAAAAAAGAAAAATATCATTAAGGTACAATCTAAATTAGCCTTAAAACAAATTCAATTGCAAAATTTTAATTTCCAAGTGTCATCCGAGTACCATCTGAATCAGTATTTAATGGACGTTACTAAGTAGGTCTGCATCTTCGACTAATTAATAATTAAAAATATAATTAATCATTGATTAAAATCTTAACTAGCTTGTATAAATCATGATCTAGCAATTCATCAATAATCAATAGACATTAGATACAACCAATTTCACAAGTTTCAATACCCC
>SNQJ01S0002093.1:68053-122160 GCA_010110895.2 Picea sitchensis
ACCACTCTCTCGACGATAGGTGGTATTAGAGAAAATTTGGCTCTTCACCATTACTAAAATAAAAATAGTTGTGGTGGGGTGCACTTGTCGTGAAGAAAATTTGGGTGGAAGCTTGGTGAGGGTTTGGTTAGGTGAATTGACTCGTCATGGATAAACATTGATCACATATTTGTTGTTTTGTGATAAAAGTGAAGGGATGAGTTGCAGACGAAACCGTCACTTGTGAATAGACATGTACGCATGCCTTGAGAAAGCCAAGAAAAAAGTTATTTGGGAGGAGAAATAACATGGGAAAGGTGGATGAACATGATATTTTCACAAAATTTGTCACATACCCAATGATAGAAGTAATTGTAGAGTTCGCGTAGAGTTCATCGCAAAGTTTTGAAAAAGTCTTGAGAGGATTTCTTGGGTCTATTGGACGAAACCCTTGCAAGTAAAGTCAAGATACTCGTAGGGAAATCTATTGATGGGTCACATGCATATGGAATTGACACTGAGAGAGATCCCAAGCCTAGAAAAATGAAGGATCAAATTTTTATCTTGGAAAAAGTTGTTGAGTAGATGATGGATGTAATGTGCTAGCATGGTGAGAAGGTCGATTGGATGGAGAATGAGACAGGAAGGATGAAGCATGGGTTTAATGAAGTTGTCTAGGATTGCCAATGAACTAGAAATGTGATTATCGAGACCTTGATTGGCAATATTAAGGATAGACTCAAAGAAACGGAGACAAACTTACGTTAGTCACATAGAAGTCGAAGGACCAAGATGACACCATCACATTGTTGAAACATGATTTGGTTTATGGATAAAGCTATATTTTCATGCTGATGAGGATCAAGATAGAGGAACCTGAGCTATATTACAGTACTCACAATGCTAAGTTGTTGGGAAACTTCTATTGGGACATTGAGCAATACTTAGAGTCATTGAACAAAACTTTAGATGAAGCCAAGGTGAACATTGCAATGATTTTCTTGACAAGAACCACTAATATCTAGTGAAGGAACTAGGTGGAAGACTTAGTAGCTAGGAGAATCATTAAGATGATTGAAAATTAGGTAGAGATGAAGGAAACCTTCAAGGCATTTTTTGGTCTAGGGAACCAAGCATCGATCGCAATAAACCAATTGTTGGCTCTTAAGCATGCTGGTAAGCTCCAAGCCTACATCAAGGAGTTCACGGGCCCAATGTTTGATCTAAAAGAGATGTCAAAAGAAGAAAAACTATTCCATTTCATGAATGTTCTATAACTGTGGGTGGAGAGTTTGTTGCGACAACAAAACATGGATAGTCTTGAAATAACCATCAACACAATGGAAAAATTGTTGGAATTCCGAGGTGAACCTAGGACATGTCTTAGGAACAGTGAAGACGCCCAAGGTGAGATGCAGTTGAAAGGAAGAGGAAAAAATAAGGACAAAGGAAATATGAAGACGTTCAAGGGTATAAAAGACAATGCCAAGTAAATGATGGAAAAAAAGAGAAGAAACTAATTTCATGTTGGATTTGTGCCAAGGAGTACTATGCGAAGAATTATCGGTTGAAACAAAGGTTGACTTCTTTGGAGAAGGAAAAAAAACACATATGTTGGAGTCTTGTAGGTGTCGAACGTTGTCATGGAGAGTGAATGCATAGAGAGCCAAGAGAAAGATGAGACAAAACTTTGAGATGTGTAGCAGAAAACAAATGGGAATGAATCTCAAACTATTGATGAAATACATGGTGCAGAGGCTTAGGATGCGTCATGAACCATCCCAAACAACCTTCAATATGGTTAACACAATTTTATACTCAAAAAAATATTCAATATGGTTAACACAAGTTTGTACTCCAAACAGCCTTCAATATGGTTAAAACAAGTGAATAGAGAGTTGTTCATGTGTCCAATTACATCTTGTTGAAGCTTGGTTACTGGTGAGGAAAGAAAAGTTTCACCATTGTTCATATGGATGATTTTGAAGTCGTGTTGGGGAAGGAGTTCATGAATAATGAAAAGGGAGCACCTATTCTTTACATGAACATTTTGGCCATTTTCTTAGGATAGACTCCATGTTTGGTTCCTAACAGAAGGAGGATTAAGGAAGGAGGAACACAAATGTCTTCCTTGCAAATGATTTTTGTGAATAGACAGAACAATCAACCTTGTGGAGGAGAACTTGGATAATGTTGGGTGATGTTTAGACATCCTAACACAGAGAATGAAAGGAAGCTCATGTTAGTGGAATATAAGCTTTCCGTTGTTGAAGAGATAGTTGGATATCTAGCTAAGACAATGGATGGATTGACTCATCTATATTTGAAAGTTGATGAATCATAGAAAATATCATAGGAAGCCACATAGATGAGAATGATGGAGCATTTCATTGAACAAGAGAATAGACCATTCATGGACCAAGAGGAAGTGGGGGAGAGGTGACAACCTTGGTGAAAGAGAACCAAAGAAGAGGTTTATTCCTCCTCTAGTGAACTTGGACATGGTGAATGGTCGTATGACCCCGAGTTAGAACAAATCATGGAGGAGTGCAAATGAAAAATATGTTCAAGGGCACCATTGCTTATGTACATAACATAGAAGTATGGTGACTCTCCATCGATCACATCAGGATAGATTGGATATGAGGGATATGGCTCAACCAACCATCCCCCTTGATCTTCAAACTAGACCGCAACACGTTGGCTCACTGAATGGGGGGTAGTGAGGCTAATGGGGAACCTTTAGGAGGTTCCTTATGAAGTCTGTTGGACACAGTTGTGTGACTTCACAGATTAGAAGAAACAAGTATTTGTTGATGTGATGAGTTTGCAGACAAAAAATGATGTTTGAATGTGAATATGTGAGTTCTTAAGACATAGGCATGACTATTGGACTAACTACCCAATCAGCTGAAGTCACAAGGGGATCAAATGTATGTAATCGTGGGAAGATAGAATGATGGAAGCAATAGTATGTAAGGAATGACACTTCGTAGAATCATGTATCTTCCTAAGCGGAGTTCTGTTTGATGACAACAGATGAGGAGATTGTGAGTGGTGACAAGATCCGGAGATGGGGTAAATATTTCACAGAGATATACAAATGTTGCTGGAAAAAAAAAATCTTAGATTGGGCGAGGATGTAAGGTCTCCCATGACACCCACCCAATGAACACACTCGTTTGGAAGAGTTAGGGATGAATCAAGAAAGAAAACACAAAGGGAATGCAATCAGTTGGGCGAACGAAGACATGTAGGTGTGATCATGAGCACCTTGGGTGCATGATCACGATATGTGGAACCAAGGGGCACACACATTATTTTCTCTAGAATGTTTGATGGAGACTCGATTTTCATTTTGGAAAGGGTCGGGAAACTAGGGAGAATGCCTAAGGAGTGCACCCATCTACCCTTGGTAACATGGACACATGWTATAGGTTGGAAGACCCCATGGGAACATCCATGAAGATTCACAATGATTGGATAAATGAAGAGAAAAATGCAAGAGCCCGTTTGGGTACACAGGGTCTACGAAGGGGCGTGACAAGTCTATTCAGCGTGATGGTTCATGAAGAAGGGGTGTTACACACCCAAAGGACATGAAATTTCACATAGGTGAGCCTTCGAGCCCCTATAAGAGCACAAGGRCACACAACCGAAGGAAACAAGTCTTTTGGAGAACAAGAACAAGAGGGAAAGTCTGAGGAAAAGTTGGAAGGAAAGGAAGAACTAAGGTAAATATTCCAATATGGAACACAAGTAGCTAAGGGTGGGATGCTACAGGATATTTTGGGAAATTTTGGAAAGACAAGTCTATTGGAGGCATGTGTGAGGTAGAACGAAAATCTGTGTTAACTTGGTGAAGTTTGTGGTATGAAGGGACAACAAGTGTGTGGTTGAGGGCACATTTGAGGTGCACCATAAGGTCTTGGTGTGACAAATCTTTGAATGAGTGTCTTGGTGATGTGAGGCAAGTAATGTCTTTCCCAATTTGTAAATAAACCTAGTGCTCATATTGTAATTGTTTTGCAATAACAAAGATTAGTTGGGTGTTAGGCATGATTTGTGTCACGTGCATTATTTATGTGTATGTCTTTCGTTCTTTCCACAATTCTTCTCTTAGTTTGGTATATTATTGGATGTATGCTTATAATGAATAAGTCTTAAATTGTTAACAAGATTGTCTAAGTATACAAGAGTTGCACTAGAGTAGGAGTGTGACTCTCCCATAGCCTAGAACTGAGTAAGGGTATGCTCTAGGTCAAGAGGTGTATTCCAAATGAAGTATTCTTGGTGTTGCTAAGCAACCAAGTAAGAACCATCCCCCTGTCACATGGCATTCCCTTAGGAGGTCAACGATTGCAAAATCTTAATAGATGTCACACTGTCACCAATCACTAGGTGAATGATTGCATGACTTGAATAGATGTCTTGTGTGGTCATGACAATTACTATCATAGAATGAAGTAGATTATATTTACATCTACTTCTTGACTAATATATCTCCCTTCTTTCCCCAACCCCAAAGTAAACTTATCATTATTAATTGTGCATTTATTATGGAATTGATGTGGAACTAACCAACGTGATGTTACTTTAGTTTATGCTTTCAAATATATTATGTTCATTTTAAATTATCATCGAAGAATGAGAAAGTTCTGATTTTGTTTGGCTATATGTAGGTATGAGTAGGAGCTTCATGCTAGTGATCTACTTTATTTTCTCATTATCATAATCAAGAATTAGGATTGTAACCACTAGATATTTCCTCTAAAACCAAGTTTTCGAGTAGATATCATAGTCCAAATCAGTGGATTAAACCTTCCCATATTCCTCTACTTAAATCTTTAGATCCATTAAAAATATGGAAAATTCGGATCCATTGGAAATATGAAGAATTCTCCATATTCCCTTACACCATATGAATTTTTGAATCCATTAAAAATATGAAAAAGTAGAATATAATATGACATGAAAAAAGGTTGAACAATCCTTCCTTCCTCTATGATTATCTCATATAAGGAACAGTAATTGATTAACCCTCCTTTATTAACTCCTAAAGAGTTTATTTCAGAATATCATCAAAGTTCCTTCCTCTATGATTATTCATATAATGAAGAGTAATTGATTGATCCTCGTATACTAACTCCTAGAGAGTTTATTTCACGAGATCATCAAAGTTTAAGAAAGAAAATTATAGATCTAAAAGGATTAACCAACCCTTCTACATATTATAAGTGGAAAAAGGTCAATGACCCTTATAGTAAATATCTTATTTCAATATGATAATACAAATGAGATAGCAATTCCCTTCTCCACATTCCCTTATAAAAGAAAAATATATCAACGCACTGAAAATATAGGTAAAATATGGAGATTAAAGGGAATATATCAATGCACTGAAATTATAGGTAAAAATGAAGATTACCCTTTAATAAAAGATATATATATCTCCTCATCTGTTGTCATCAAACAGAACTCCATTTTATTAAAGGGTAATCTTCATTTTTACCTATAATTTCAGTGCATTGATATATTCCCTTTAATCTCCATATTTTCCCTAATTGCTTGACCCTTCTTCATTCAACTCCTAATTTTTATTCATTATTAGAAAGAACGATAACTATACTCTAGATTGAAAAGGGGTAAGAGTCAACCGGCCCTTTTATGAATGCTAACAACTGAAAGAGTTCAAATTTAAATGTGAAAACTTATAAACAAATAATCATAGCAATTATAATAATAATGCAACAGCAGATTGTGTCAGCAGGGTGATAATCATAGCAATTATAATAATAATGCAACCGCAGATTGTGTCAGCAGGGTGTTAGTAGGGCTATAGACTTATTTACAAGTATCGTGTAAATGAAAAGAAATATATAAAAAGAGATTTCAAGATTTACAAATTCCCCTTAAAAAATAATAATGCAACATGCTGTAATCAGTAGATTTTCCAATTGAATACTTGAAAATATTATAATCTTCAACGACAGATGTACGAGCCATACGATGAACGTGGCCGTTAAATTTAATAAGTCGTATGCAATGGTTGTGGATCCACTCTTAACCGTTGCACAGATATTTAGTTAGTCGTTGGTTTGGAGATGCATTGTTTTCATAGTATCTGAACACGTACAGTTCTTCAAAATCTCATCACGCTTATAGCAGAAGCATTTATCCAAATTAAAAATTCCGATGCCAAATACTGCACTGATGGGCTAGCACTGAATAAATTTTAAACTTGAAACTAATACAAAATATATTCTCATCGACCAGGAATAAATCTTTAACTCTCTGAACAACTTGGGTTTATTATCAATGAAATAGTTCGGTGTAAAAAAGAATTCACAGATAATATACAGTGGTTTTGATTGATTTGGTAGAGTCCAAGTGCTACAATAGTCGAGGTTTACTATACGTTTCTTGGGCACGGATATTCTCCTGAAGTTGAAGAGAACAAGGCGATGAAGAGGCAAATTAAAGTCAGCTGGTAAAGTGCGTGGCTTAAACCATGCGGTCCTGGGTTCGATTCTAGTTCTAACTTTGATCTTCGCAGCTTAGTGAGAACTTAAAAGCTAAATTATTATGGTTGATAATCCACCAGTCAGCGTAATAAAGAGCTGAAATGTAATCCAGTGGCCTGGATTCTAATTATATTCAAAATTTCACAGATTATAGCCACATGCAGCATTTTACTTTAATTAATTTTCTTAAAAGAAAAAAAGAGACATGGAATTCAGGTTAAAAGTCGAGCCTAAACTACCACCAATCCTGGAGAATTGATTAAGAAGTCGACTTTTAAATAGCGAGAGGAAAATTCATAAAAAGTATATTGCAATTTCAGAAAAGGGAATTTCCTTAAATTTCGGGTTGAGACTTAGCGGTAAGTCGGTGCATTCATTATCGTATTTCGCTATTACATTCTATTATCAGCTACACGACGATTTCACTATTGTTCTTCTAGATTATTTAATCCTAGAGAATTGATGAACAAATCAACTTTTCAATACTGCGATGAAAATTTAAAAATATATATATTGCGTTTTCAGAAAAGGGTTTAACGCGTGTCAACGAAAAATTTCCTTAAATTTCGGCTTGTCCTGATTGTTGGGTGCGCTCATTATTGTATTTCGCTCTTACATTCTACTATCAGCTACAGGGGGAAGAATTGATTAAGAAATCAACTTTTAAATAGTGAGAGGAAAATTCAAAAAACAAATATGGGATTTCAAAAAAGGTTTCAGGCGTGTCAGTGCAAAATTTCCTTAAATTTCGGTTTGCAACTGAGTGGTAGTACGGTGCATTCATTATCGTATTTCGTTCATTTAGGCCATTTCATCTGTTGTTATCCTAGATATTTGTTTTTCAAGCTATCAGCTACAGGCCATTTCATCTGTTGTTATCCTAGATATTTCTTTTGTTATTTAAGATATTCGTTTTTCAAGCTATCAGGTACAGGTCATTTCATTGTTATCTTAGATATTTGTTTGTTTTTCAAGCTATCAGCTACAGGCCATTTCATCTATTGTTATCCTAGATATTTGTTTTGTTATTTAAGATATTCGTTTTTCAAGCTATCAGGTACACAGGCCATTTCATTGTTATCCTAGATATTTGTTTTTCAAGCTATCAGCTACAGGCCATTTCATTGTTATCCTAGATATTTGTTTTTCAAACTAGGCTGATCCTAGGCCGGGGCAAGTTCAGATGGTCTTTTGGGATAGTTTATTTTCTTACAAATGGTTCCACCTCCAACACCCCATAAAATTTGAATTTGTAATATGATGAAGATTAACGTTTACACAAAGTAGTTTACACTTCATATTGTTTTCTTAAATTATTTTGGCAAAAGAGTTTACACTTTATATTGTTTTCTTAAATTATTTTAACAAAAGATTGGAATTGTTTTCTTAGATTATTTTGCCAAAAGATTGTTTCCAATCTAATTGTATACATCTAAATTATTTTGTTTTTGCATTTCTTTTTTCTTATTTAACTTTCAAATTTGTAAATTATTTTTCCAAAAGATTGTTTTCAATCTAATTGTCCAATCTAATTGTAAACATCTAGATTACTTTGTTTTTGCATTTCTTTGTTCTTACTTAACTTGCAAATTTGCATCTAAATTACTTTGTTTTTGCATTTTTTTGTTCTTACTTAACTTGCAAATTTGTATTGTAGAAATAAGAAATGAAACATAATTTTGAAACAATGAGGTATGTTGGTTTAGCATGAGTGTACATTGAGTATATAATTAAAAAGATTTATATTTAATGTTAACTTTTTGATTGAAAAATAAGAAATGAAACATAATTTTAAAATAATGAAATATGTTTGTTTAACATACAATGTAGTGTAGTATACATTTAAAAGGATTTATATTTAGAGTTCACTTTTTAATAGAAAATTTATTTTTGGTACTGTTTCTTAATGATAACTAATGAAGTATTTCTGATTCAGTGATTCACCATTAGAAACAGCTTAAATACATATTAATTTCAAATTTATCAAGTTTAAAGAGATAAAATCCATTTGCCTTACATTTTACTGACTAGAAACTATGTGGAATGATTCTTGAAGGGTATTCACATTAAAGTAGAGAGAATGATAAACGACTCCAATTTTAAAATTTTAAAGAGAGACACCCTGTCACATAAAAATTCATAGTGCTCTTCCTTTTTATTCACAATGATGGAGGTTGCTTTTTCCTTAGTGCTTTTCCCTTTTTAAATCCAATGACACGATAGCGAAAAAGGAGAGGTAAAATTCATGTATACTGAGAAAATTCATTCACATTGATCTTTCCCTTTTTAAATCCAATCACAGGATAGCAAGAAAGAAGAGGCAAAATTCATGTATCCTGAGAAAATTCATGGCTCTCTACTATTGATTAAAGTAGCTTTTACGACCACTTAAAGCAGATGGCATGAAAGCACGTGAATCTTTCAGGGAGTCTGAACCCTATCCTTGCAGGCGTGCATGTACGAAAACCCTATCAGCCCGTCTTTCATTGACACACCAGACTTTTGCTCCGCCCCACCCTTATCATCCACTTCTTCTGATATAAAGTAGTCTGTGGAATGATGAATGCCACAAACAAACAATCAGTAATTCCACCTACACCATGCAATTTCCACTACTTGTCTCTCTCCAGCTTTGCAGCCATTTATCTTCTTTGTCAGAACGAATTTTCAATTTGAATTTGATAATCTGGTTCGTTAATAATGGAAAAGAATTGTATCGCATGCTGTAAAGCTATCTTTATAACCGGCCTAAATTATCTTAATCCCGGGTTTATTAAATCTGGAAAGATATCAACTCCAAAAAATGATATTTTAATCCTAGGTTTATTAAATCTAGAAATACATCCAACCCTAGAAATGATGAGACGCTGATATTCAATTCAATAAACATGAAAACTTATAATATATTAATATGTAAAAATAAATCTAATATTTTCTTCTCTTTATTAGTCAGACTATATTCAACTTACTCAAAACTTATAATATATGAATATCTAAAAATAAAGACTTAGTTTAACATGCCATTTGTTTTTACTAGTTTTGCTAAAAATATGTTCAGAAATTTACAAAATTGCATATGAATATATAAAAATAAAGAATTAGTTTTAAACATGTCATTTTTTTTCTACTAGTTTTGTTAGAAATTTACAAAATTGCATTGTGCACTAAAGATTTGAGGATGCTGAATTTATATGTGAAGTTGTAATTTGGCTAACAATTAAGTTTTCAGATTCAAATGATAATTACCCCCAAGTCAAAAACATAAAAAAAAATCTAGACTGTGCTAACTTATATGTAAAGTTATGATTTGACCAACAATAAAGTTGTCTAGTTTTGCTAAAAATCTGGTTAAAAATTTACAAATTTGCATATTAATATATTAAAATGAAGACTTAGTTTAAATATGCCACTTTTTTCTACTAGTTTTGCCAGAAATCTGGTTAGAAATTTACAAAATCTCATTGTGTACTCGAGATTTGAGGATGCTGAATTTATATGTGAAGTTGTAATTTGGCTAACAATTAAGTTGCCAGATTCAAATGATAATTACCCCAAAATCAAAAACATAAAAAATTTAGATTGTGTTAACTTATATGTAAAATTATGATTTGGCCAACTATAAAGTTGTCTAATTTTGCTAGAAATCTGGTTAGAAATTTACAAAATTGCATATGAATATATAAAAATGAAGACTTAGTTTAAATATGCCACATTTTTCTACTAGTTTTGTTAAAAATCTGGTTAGAAATTTACAAAATTGCATTGTGCACTAGAGATTTGAGGAAGCTGAATTTATATGTAAAGTTGTAATTTTGCTAGCAATTAAGTTGCAAGATTCAAATGATAATTAAGTCAAAGTCAACAACATAAAAAAATTAGATTATAATAACTTATATGTAAAATTATGATTTGGCCAACAATAAAGTTGTCAGATTCAAATGATAACTACCCAAGTAAAAAAAACATAAAAAATAATTATTGTTTATGTTAATATTATTCTTTATAAATATAATTTTATTGTTTTTTTTTAATTTTACTAAATAAATAAATAGAATACAAATAGATTTAAAATGGATTTTGGAGTTAATCTTTATAAAGGTAATGTTAGCTTTATTCATTTTATAATATTTTAGTCTAATATACTGGATAAAATGATCTAGAGAAAAAATCGCCTGACAGTACAGTACAACATTATCCATATTACAACATCTTATGAATTAGAGGAATCGATAAAAAAATATGAACAATTAAAATATGACACAGCCTCCAAATCTACAAAAAAAAATTGAAAGCTTGCCTTAGTGGGAGTTCTGAATGCCAATTCCGTAAATGATTTGACTTGAGTATCAGCCATGTTTGATTACAGTTCTCTGGCCCATAGATGTGAGGTTTTAAGTGCGATTTCAGAGATCGAATCAACGATCTCAGAGTTAATTTCATCATCACTAGACTTCCACTTGACTGTTATTGATTTGAACGTGCATAAAACTCGCCGTGACCTTCTCTATAACTCCATTCCCTGCAAGGACAAACGCGCGACCTGGCTCTCGGGAATGAAGACGGAAGTTCTTGATAATTGTTACCGTTAGAAATTTCTTTAAATTCAGTTCAAATTCTGTTGAGCTTAAATTCTACTTTTGTTTTGCTTTAATTCAATTCAAATTTTATAGGGTATAAATTCAACTTTTTAGAGAGGTCGTTGATATTGTTATGTACAGTTTTTTCACCTGAGGCACTGAATGCTGAAGTACGTTTACTCATATTTCCATTTGTTTCTTCAATTTTATGTTTTCATTTTAAAATTATTTATTCTTCATTGTTAGTTCTACAAGTTAACATGAAAGAGAGGTCTATGTAGCACAACACATTAAAATAGTAACAAAAAATAAAATAAAATAAAATAACTCATATAAATAATAAGTTGTCTCAATTAATCAACCAACATAATAATCAAAACATGTACATGTGTGTAGTACTATCTCTATAAATCCATGTTAACCCTCGATCTATCAAAAGCATAAAGGGATCAAATTTTTAGAGGTGCAAACCTTTAACCTTTCTTCAAATTTTGCACTATTTTGCTCTCTAAATAAGGTTTTCACCTCAGAAGATTCTATCCCTTTTAACCCTTAATAAATCTCAACTTAAGATGAATTTATATTGATTATTTATCAATCAAAATGTTCAAAATTAATATTATTATCTTATTAAATCATCTATCTTTAAAAAAAATTTAAATCCATCTTAACTCTAATTTTTTTTAATTAAGCAGAAAGGCGTACACCTATTGGAGATGGGCACAATTAATGATCTTTTAATCTTAAATTTTAATGTAACATCATATAATTGCCACGTTTAAATGATTAACTTTTAGAATTCTTCAATTATCCAGTTTCTTCATGCATAAGCTTGACATTTTTACTGAGTTTTTTCTAACTTGACGTTTTTACTTAGTTTTTTTTATAGACTGTAAATCTTTCGGCGTTCGCCAGCCGAGTTAGCGGTTGTGTTAGTATTAAAAACCATCTATGACTATCATTTATTGTGTATATGATTAAAATTAAATGTATATTTTTCTTATATTGAGCAACATACTATTGAAATGGTATATATTAAATATTTTTATTGTAATTAACATTTATTTTTAAATGTTGTTTGTGAACTCCATTTTAAAAAAAGTTCAACATGTCTTAGAGTAAGAATTAAAACTAAATGAAAAGAATAACAATCATTCATCTCAACCATCCAAACTAAACTATTTATTATTAAGTTTATATATATTATATTGTTATTAAAATATTAATATTAATTAAATGTAATTTTGTTTTTTAACTATTACTAAGTTTATATATATTATATTCTAACTAAACTATTTATTATTAAGTTTATATATATTATATTGTTATTAAAATATTAATATTAATTGAAGGTAATTTTGTTTTTTAAATATTTTTGTTTTTTAAATAAAAAAGGTGGAACCTGCTATATTAGTTAACGAAGAAACTTTGACAAAATGTACAGACATATAGGTCTAAGTCATCAAAAATGTTGTCGTTTTACTAGAAATCAACATGGTTTGGAGAACTGTTTTGCCCTCTGTCCTGCCCGGGGGAAACCAGGACAGATAACGATAATCCAAGTGAACATGTAACAGTAGCAAGATAAAACAAAGAAACAGAATAACATAGAAGACCTAGATACCCGGTGACCCATCGCCCTTGCTTGTCTTCCACGCGGACCCAGCTGGGATGGCGAATGCCTGCGCACAGAGAGGGCACTTCCTCTTTGCTGGAGCATTGGAGTACGCGTCAAGGAGCAGGTCCAAACGCTGGCCCATGAGAAGGGCTATGTGCTCCAGGTCTGCCATGTGGCCTTGGAGTTCAAACACTAGAGCCAGATGCTCTTCACAGAGAAAAGTGCCATGCAGGCCATTACCCGCGGCGTCGAGGATTACGTCCCTCCTTTCCATAGTCGCTCCATCTCTGGCCTCGAGCTCCATCAATTCTGCACCAGCTGCTTCCTCCTTCCTCGCTGGGTTGTTCACGTCTGCGTTCTCTTCGGCTCTAGCTGTGTCCCGAGTTTCTTCCTCGAACGTTGCCTGCGTAGCATGGCTGGTGGGACTGTAGTCACCTGGCCACAGAATTTCCTCGACAATGCACCCAAGGATGTCATCTGCCAGTTCAATTTTAGGACCGCTTCCATCCTGGTGGTTCGCCTCCATGGCTTGGGGTGCCGAAGCGGTCGCCAATTCCTCCATGAACAATATTTCTTCCACATAATAGGTGGGGAACGCATCCGCAACACCACCCTCCGGCCTATTTTCAGACTTAGTTGTCGTGGTTTCACTGCTGCATCCTGCCCCAGTCTCCGCAATGATGGCATGCAGAGCCAATTGGTCAGCTCGAGCCTTCTTTCGAAGGATGGAGGTCGCCAACGACAGAGCGTGCTCCATCTTCTCCTTCCTTTGCCGCTGCGCTTTGTGGGTGTACCAAGCCGAGCTACGGCGAGGCCTTCCCCGCTTCCTGGTCATAATTACTAAGGAATATATGACAATACAGTGATGATGCAGCGAGATGAGAGTAAGCCAGGAGATGAAGGGGAGAGTCGAAGCGAGAGAAGACCAACCTTGTCCAGGTGCCTGAAAAAACAAATTGCCAAAGGGCGGGTTCACCTAGCTATCCATAAACCCTGGCATGCTGAGTGCACTGTGAGCAAGAGTGTTCACGCAAGGGAGGTGTCCCTCCACCGTATATCTGTTGTTAAGGCCGTCTACCATCATAAACGCAGGGCGGGAGGGTGGCGGCCATTAGCATTTATGCTATGGCTTAGTGTTGAGCCAGGTGTCGAGGAGCTGTCGCGTGTCACCCCATCCGAGGGTTTTTTAACTATTTATTACTAAGTTTATATATATTATATTCTTATTAAAATATTAATTAAATGTAATTTTGTTTTTTATTTTATTCTACAGTAATTACACATTTATTTACGAATGTTTTATCTCAGTAATTTGTTTATGAATGTTTTATCTTAGGTTTTTTTTATTGAATGCTAAATTTTCGATGAATTTTTTATAAATGTTTTATCTTGGGTTCTGTATTAAATACAAAAAAAAATTGTGAAATTTATTCTGTAATTTTTAAGGGTTATGAAGTGAATTTGTTTATAAATGTTTTATCTTGGGTTCCGTATTAAATACTAAAAAAATTGTGAAATTTATTTTGTAATTTTTAAGGGTTATGAAGGTTAGAAAAGTTGAATATACTAATGATGATGGTAGAAGGATTTAATGATTTGTGGAGTTATATTTTATACCTATGATGTGCATGTAATTTTTTATATGTATATGTTGGAATGATGTTCTTACTAAGGATGTGGGATATATGTAGCATTTTATATATACATGTCGGAATGATGTTTATGTGAAGGATTTTGTTTTGAAAAATCATTTCAAAATATGTTATTTTGTAATTCAGTATTATGATAGTAAGATGCTTTGTAATGAAATTATTTGGAGGTCTTTTCATTAATGCATATTCATTAATGATGGAGGTTTTAATATTTTTTTTTTTAAGAATTCAAAAATTTTAAGTTTAGGGTGGACACATAAAATTGTTTCTCCTTTTCATTGTAATGGAATATATACTTGTTTTTAATTTAAACCAAATTTAGGTCATTGTCTAATAGAAACCAAATTTATGTGTTTTGCATTTTAATGAAAAAAATGAGGTGCTAAGACATGTGTGAGATCATTTCTATACCAAAAAAATGCAACTTTATTTCTTTATTCCCCCAACTTGTGGCAACTTCACCCTTTTTCTCTCTCGAGTGTGAGTGCGTGTTTTTTTTCTAACTAGGCTTAGTATTAGTGATTATAAGTAAGAGGGACATTGGCATTGTTGGAAAAGGGTATTTTCATGAGAGGAGCTCTAGGGAAATTATATATTTGAAATATCATTTTTATATTTGTTATATTATAAAAAATTTAATATTTTTTAAAATTATTTTGTTATTTTTTAATTGTATCTTTTATTTCTCTATTATGGAGAAAAAATTTGATTCAAACCCAAACTCTAATTTCCTAGAATACCCTTACACATAAATTATTTAATGTTAAGATGAATTTAGAAACTTAACTGGGGAGATTGGGAACATTAGGGAGCCATCTCATATTTCATTGGCCTCTTCAATTAACTACATTATTTCTTCCATTCGCCATGAATGTGGCCAATTATTTTATATATCCAAATATAGGTCTAGGATTAGAGAGTACTACTCAATCAGGATGAGTAAGGAAGAGATGAAAAACTTTCATACGACCAAACATATGATTGGCCAATTGTTCATTGACCGTATAATTGACCAACCCCATGATTCAAGAAAAATGCATCTTGGCATGGACTGGTGCATAGTCGAGTTATGGAAATTCCACTGCATGGATGACTAATTTATGGTATCGCATAAAATCCTTTACAAAAACATGGAGGTTCCCTTATATTTTCTTCATAAATTATGGGTTGTGTTTATTATCAGTTTCCATGTCAATTATTTTGAGATTGGCGAATTCTACAGGATTGATCTTGGATTTTATGAAAAATGACCAATGATCAAGAATAACCTTTTGAGAGGTATGGAAACTCCTAGGTGTATTCCTAATCCCCCCTTCAGCCACCTTAGCTCAAAGATAGGATTTGAGCCACTAGTATTATGAATCATCCCTTATTTGTAGTCTAGTTCAACATAGCACCTTTGTGGCAGCTTCCCATTAAGAGCCATTGTTTGATGATCTTAAGGCACCAAGTGTGGGGATATCAAACCACACCAATTCTAGACCATGCATGAAATCTAGCCAGGATGGACATTTTGGTTCCATCCTAGTTGTTCTCCATCAATGCTCTCATTGTGGGCATACTTGTCATGACATGATACAGGATCCTATTTAAGATAGTTTCTTGGATGAGGTTAGCATGAACTTGTTTTTAATATTTTCATTTCTTATGTATTTAATTTTACAATGGAAAATTATTTGGTAAACATAACATTAAATTATTTGTATCTAAATTTTATTTATTTTCATGTATCACTCCTATGATAATATAGACATACATCTAGGAGCCTAGGAACATATTGTCTTGGACTTAATGCAATGGTTGCAACAACATGTGAGATTATGGCAAGTCACACACAAGTATTGATATGAAATTATGCTTCTTCTCGCCCAAAAATTTGAATTCAAGTTATAAGTTAGAGGTGTGCATAATTGCAACTATAATTATTAAACTTTCATTACATATGTAATTTAATAATATAATAATTAGTTAATTAGTGACCAATAACTCTCCTTATTTGAAAATTTTGTTGTCTTTCTAACAAACACTCCCTTGTGCTTTCATTTCCTCTACCTTTTTTTCATATATATTCCTATTCCTTTTTTTGCATGTTGCCTTCCTTGTCTTTGGTTTTGGTGTTTAGAATTATTTCTTTGTGGCTTACCTTAGAAACCCCATGTTTTCCATCGATGTAAGCCTTAGGAGCTATATTATTCCATGCAACTTGTCTCAAGGAAGTGGGAAACCCGAATTCATTCAAGTTTTCCTCACTTATTCCTTGTGCATGGGTGGGATTTCCAATTTGGGCTTGAAATTCATCTCAAAAATGTTAAGTGGTGATCAAGACTTATCCTTATTTGATAATTTGTTTTTCCATTTACCAAGAATTCCCTTGTGGTTTCATTTCTTTTTCCTTGTTGTTTACCTCCATCTTCCTCTTCTCATTCTGCATGGTGTCTTCCTTATGTTTCATTTAGTGTTTGGTCTTTGTTCCTTATGGATTTTTTTGGAAATCCAAATCTTTTGTTAGGTGTAAGGATTTGTTTCATAAATATCCCATGCCACTAGTCTCATGGAAGTGGGAAACCCAAAATATGTGCAAGGTCTCCTCACTTATTGCTTGTTCCTATGTGGGATGTTGAGTCATCTCAAAAACGTTAAGTGGTGAAGAATAAATCTCCTTATATTTCAATTTTTTTCTCTTTTTACTAGGTTCGCCCTTCTGGTTTTGTTTCTTCCACCTCATTGTTCACCTTCATATTCCTCTTCTCATTCCACTTGGTTTTTTTGTTGTGTTTCATTTTTTATTTGTTCTTCTTTCCTTAAGGATCGTCTTAGAAACCCTGTGTTATTGGTAGGTGTAAGAATGATGGCTCAAAAACATTCCATGCCACTTATCTCCTCAAAAGTAGGAAACCCCAAAATCGTTCAAGTTATCCTCACTTATTTCTTGTGCATGGGTGTGCTTTCCAATTTGGGCTTGCAAGTCGTCTCAAAAAAAATAATTTGTGACCAATTCCTCTCCTTATTTTTCATTTTTTTTGTCTTTATACCAAGCACTCCATTGAAATTTCAATGTCTCTTCCTCATTGTTCATCTTCATTTTCCTCTTCTCATTTCACATGGGGTTTGCATTGTGTTTCACTTTGTGTTTCATATTCTTTCCTTGTGTATTGTATTGGAAAATCTATATCTCAAGCATGTGTATCGATGGAATCTCATGTATTCCATGCCACTCTTATCATGGAAGTGGGAAGCCCCAAATCCAGTCCATGTATCCTCACTTCATTATGCATGGGAGGGATTTCCAATTTGGGCTTGCAATTTGTCTCAAAAAATTTAATTGGTGACTAAGACTTCTCCATATTTGACAATCATGTTGTTTTTTTACAAAGTTATCCCTTATGGTTTTTTTGACTCCACCTTGTCGTTTACCTTTGTTTTCCTCTTCTCATTATGTATGGTGTTTTCCTTGCATTTTTTTTTGTGTTTGGTCTTATTGCATTATGACTTGTCTTGGGAACCCCATATTTTTGGTAGGTTTAAGGATGGTGGCGCATAAATATTCCATGCCACTCATCTCATGGAAGTGGGAAATACAAAATGCATTCAAGGTATCATCACACCTTTGTTATGCATAGGTAGGATTTCTAATTTGGGCTTTCAAGTCATCTAAAAAATGTTAATTTGTGACCAATATCTCTCCTTATTTGAAATTTTTGTTGTATTTTTACCATGTTCTCCCTTTTGGTTTTGTTACCTCTTCCTCATTGTTCACCTTTATCTTCCTCTTCTCATTTTTCATGGTGTTTTCCTTATGTTTCATTTAGTGTTTGGTCTTCTTGACTTATGGATCGACTTGGAAACCCCATTGTTTTGGTAGGTGTAATAATGGTAACTCATTTATTCCATGACACTTGTCTCAAGGAAGTGGGAAACCCAAAATTCATTCAATGTGTTCTCACTTATTCCTTGTGCACAAGTAGGCTTGCTAATTTGGGCTTGCAAGTTATCTTAGAAAGGTTAAGTGGTGAAAAATACCTCTCCTTATTTGATAATTTTATGTTATTTTTACCAAGATCTCCCTTGTGGTTTTATTTCTTCTACCTTCTTGTTCACCTTCATCTTCCTCTTCTTGTTCTACATGGTCTCTACCTTCTGTTTAATTTAGCTTTCGATATTCTTTTCATACATGTCTTGTCTTGGAAATACCATACTTTTATTAGGTGTAAGGATTTTGATGTTAAATATCCCATTCCATTTGTCTCACAGAAGTGGGAAACCCAAAATTTGTTCAAGATATCCTTACATCTTCCTTGTGCATGGGAAAGCTTTCGAATTTGGGCTTGCAAGTTGTCTCAGAAAATTAATTTCATGAAGGATACCTCACCTTATCTGTATATTTGTTTCTCTATTTACCAAACACTCCCTTGTTATTTCATTTCCTCCACCTTGTTGTTCACTTTAATATTCCTCTTTTATTTCTACATGGTGTTTGTCTTAGGCTTCATTTAGTCTTTAGTCTTCTTTCATTGTGGAATTTTCTGGAAATCTCATTTTTTTGGTAGGTGTAAGGATATAGGCTCATTTATTCCATATCACCTCCCTCAAGGAAGTGAGGAAACACAAATTAGTTCAAGATCTCCTCACTTATTTCTTTCGCATGGGTGGGCTTGCTAATTTGGTCTTGCATGTTGTTTAAAACATTTATGTGGTACCTGACAACTTTGATTATTTGATCATTTTCTTGAACTTTTACCAAGCACTCCCTTGTGGTTTCTTTACCTCCACCTTCTTTTTCACCTTTTCTTTCCTCTTCTCATTCTGCATGGTTTTTTCCTTGAGCTTTGTTTAGTATGTGGTCTTCTTGACTCATGGCTTGTTTTGATAACCCCATGTCTTTAGTAGGTGTAAGGATGGAATCTATTTTATTCCATGCCACTCTTCTTAGGGAAGCACGAGACCCCAAATATTTTCAAGGTATCCTCAATTCTTTTCTTTACATGGGAATGCTTACCAATTTAGGATTGCAAGTCGTCTTAGAAAAGGTTAATTAATCAATGACCAAGACCTCTCCTTATTTGAAAATGTATTTGTAATTTTACCAATATCTCCCTTGTAGTTTCAATGGTTCCACCTCATTGTTCACCTTTGTCTTCCTCTTTTTCCATATGATTGTTTCTGTGTGTTTCATTTAGTGTTTTGTATTATTTCCTTATGGTCTATCTTGGAAACAAGATATTTTTGGTAGGTGTAAGGATGGTGGCCTATAAATATTCCATGATAGTCATCTCATGGAAGTGGGAAACCCAAAATGCATTAAAGGACTCCTTGTTTCTTCATTGTAGATAGGAAGTTTTTCTAATTTGGGCTTGAAATTCATCTCAAAAAAATTAATTGGTGGCCAATACCTATCTTTATTTGACAATTTTGTTCTCTTTTTATCGAGAAATCACTTGTAGTTGCATTGCCTCTAATTCATTTTTCACCTTTGTCTTCCTCTTCCTATACCACATGGTATTTTCCTTGTGTATTGTTGTGTTTCCTTGTGTATTTTTGGTAGGTGTAATGATGGAGGATCATAAATATTCCATGCCACTCATCTCATGGAAGTGGGAAACCCAAATGCATTCAAGGTATCCTTGATTAAGGGATTTTTCCCTTGTGACTTGGGTCTATATCACAACAAAGAAATACTAAGTGGAAGGGACAATAATCTCCCCTCAATGAGAAGCACACAAATGCTAAAGAAACAAACTACTTAAAATATAAGGAAGTAAGGATAGAGAGGAGAAAAGAAAGTGCACCTTGTTCTCCCATTTGATGTTGATCCCCACTCCAATTCATTAAAGAGCTCTTGATATTATGTTGGAACCATCCTATAATATAGATACAAAACAAGGTCTGCAATGAAAGTAGTTGTGCAATCAAAATCATCTGCATATTATATGTCACATTCCAAGTAAGCATAAATGTGAACACACATTTAAGATAGAATATGATGGAAAACAAACTCGTTTATTATTAGCAAGTGGAAATGGTAAGTTACAACCTTTTCCAACCTTTAGGCACCGTCTTCAAGCCAAATGTATGGGTTCCACTAGGAATCCTCAAGCACCAACTCAGCCAATGTAATCTTCCTTCAATGACTAACATAGGGATAAGGAGACACCCTATATTCATATAACATGAGAAATAAGTGTTGGAAATGGATTTTCGAGGCTACATGGGGTGTTTCTTAGAGAATTATATGGAAGTGAGGATTGAGCCTAGATGTTAGAAACATAACTTTGCATAAAAGGAATTGACCTCTCCTTATCCCTCAATGATTGTTGTATATATTCCCAAAGAGGTTTGGGGAGTTGGATTTCGTTGAGTATGGGAAAGGTTCATTGGGAAACGATTCCAATTGAAAAACCCGACATAAAACAAGGAATTATTTTATTTTTCACAAATTTTGAGGGCATCTACGAGTTGCAGTGTGGAAAGTTGTGGATGTCAATGTGTTGCATTAGGAAAACCCGTAGATATGCTCTTAGAGCATGTTTATAAAGTGATTTTTGATAGATATTTTGGGGGAAAATTCTAGCAAGCATTGGGAAAGGGTTGGTCCATGGCACAAATGTATAGGTGTGGCATTTTGTGCTATAACACCCCTCAAGTATTCCTTATGCATTGGAGGGATTCGAAATTTCGGCTTGCAAGTGATCTAAAAAAGGTTAAGTGGTGGTCAATTCTTCTCCTTGTTTTTCATTTTTGTTTTATTTTTACAAAACAATTCTTTGTGGTTCCATTAACTCTACCTCATTGTTCATCTCCATCATCTTGTTCTTATTTTGCATGGTGTTTCCCTTGTGTTTTGTTTATTTTTTGGTATTCTTTCCTTGTGTCTTGTCTTGGAAATGTCATCTCCTTTTATGTTGCTTCAAGATTATGCCATTACATAAGATTTAGTTTTCATATACTTGAGTGATAATTAAATGAATATAAGTGTCTCAGGGAACCAACTTAGAGATTTCCTACTTCAATGAACCCTTAGCAAGATTTATAAAAAAAAAAAATTGCAATGTTCAAGTTATTTATGAAAATTAAATTAAAATATGGTTGTTTTTTATAGGTTTTCACTAAAGAGACTTAGCATCCATCTCAAATTGGGTGGAAAGATCGCTTGATAAATAGGTATCATATGTGAAGTTAATTCTAATTTAAGTTTAAATTTGTTATCTTGTTTTGATTAGATTTCATGTTTTTGTACTAATATAACATATTATAAATGTGTATGTAGACCCCATCATTATTATTAAGTTCACCATGTCCAATTTTCCTTATACATCCCACACCCACACCATTCATTCCATAGTACAAGTTATGTTTGGTCCTTGACCACCCTACCATAGCCCTTGGCATTACATTCACCCCTATAGGGTGTTTTTTCCAATCCTACAACTCATGGGAGTTCAATCACCAACCACCCACCATATTTTTCTATTCTATCCATACACTATGGATGCACTCATCCATTGTGTTTTGACTCCCCACATTGCATCCACTAATATATATTATTGCATCACTCTATCCACACATATATAGTGGCTACATCTATGGTTGTTGTAACTACATGTTATCTATCCCCCATTGTTTCCTCAAAGTAGGTTTTCCATCCAAGTTCTTTTCCTCCAAGAAAATCTTCGTTGATGCATGAGATATTCATGGTGAGGTCATTAGTTGAATTTTTTATCCAACATGAATTGAATTGATTTTAGGATTTTTTTTTTCTTTAATTTATTCTTGTAAATTTTATAAGGAGGCATCATTGAGATGCTAGGGTCATGAAGGAGGACAATGCCCTCATGAATTCTAGTCTAATTTGCATTGAAATTTGTTATATTTAATTGTAATTGCATTTTTAAGTGTGTTAATTGATATAATTGTGGAAATAAACTTGTACGATTTTTTTTCCCTTTCCAATCTCTAAAAAGACCCACAAATACTAGAAAGAAAATACTTGTACTTCCTCCATCTCAAACAGGGGGGAGTTCATGCCTCGTGATGCACCTAGAAGTGGTGAGGTTTGTAAGGGTTAATGAGAGACCCATTATATATTTGAGCCACTAGGTTCCCTTTTGTATCTAGGTCACCAACTACCATTATTTCATGTGTGGAAATGATCTACAATTATATATATATTATCCATGACATGCCATTATGTATCTTGGGTATGACCTGTCATTTTGTTAAAAAGTCTAATTGGAGAAATTTTGAATATAGATAGATCTTGGATTTAGACATGTATACTGATTTTTTTATGGTTCAATTTATAATTATGTTTCAAATTTTTATTATGGTTATGGTTTATTTTATCTTATGTTTATTATGAATGACATTGGTGATGAATTTGATGGGTATACATCTAGAACAAAATGAGAAAAATAGTTGTTTCTATAAGATGCTTGACACAAAGATCATTCAAGTACACCATTTGGTCACCAACACATTGTTTCAATTCAACACAAGTGCATGGGCATGGATGGAAAACATAGTATGGGAGTGCAATTTTTATGTTGGATATTCTTCCCCTTAGTGTTTAAATCTTTCTGAATTTGTACACTTATGTAATTTAGGGCACGTAAATATGGGAAATGAAACTCTTATGTTGAGGATGTTAAGTTGAGTTAGTATCCAATTTATTATTCCCTCGTGTATATGATTGATTTTACATTCATTCTTATGTTATGTCTTGTTTTATTAAGTAAGCTTTCACACCATAAACTAAAGATTGTCTACGTAATTTAATATTTGAAGAAATAAAAATGAATAATAATTTATCTCTCCAACGAAGAGTATACTATATGGAATATAGATTCTTATTTATTAGAATTTTCTTTGAGCATATATAATGCATCAAAATGCACCATGTCTAAAACTTGCATTACACGCCTAGGATAATATGATACAAGGGTGAAAATTTTAGAGCTTGCGCATTCAAACTCATTGACTGCATAGAGAAATATATATTTCAATTCCTTGATAAGGACACCCTCACTAATTTTAGACTAATGCACTAAATACTAATAAGGAAAAGTTAGTGGAGTGAGGAAATCTAAAATAGGTAATAAAATCAGATTTGAAGCAAGGAATTTCATACTTCCAAGACTTTGGTTGGTGGATAAAAAACATGTTTTTTCTTATCAATGGGCCCTGATGTGTCTATGATTATTCATATAAATGAGGCACACAAAAGGGTAGTAGTGTTACACTCATGAACTAAAAAAAAATTAATCGTATGCAAATGAATTGAAAAAATAACATAGAAATCCACATACCTCAATATAGAACACAACATTGATCAACATGTCATTCTACCCCTCATATTTAACTACCTAATGTGATTTAGGTAGATCACTTGGATCCTCTTTGGTATTAATGGTCTCCATCAATTTATCATGCTCTGAATGAGGTAGGAAGTATCTTACCTTCGATGAGATCTATCTAAACATTGTTTGTAGTTGGTTGCTTGTACTAATAAATAAGTTTGTAAAGTTTTATATCAATGTACCTAGTTTGTAATACATCAATACATAGTTGTTGGTATTTCTTGGGTTTTCTGCAATGTAAGCGATTCACCCTTAATAACCATCAATCCAATTGAAAATTCATTACATTAATCATCAATTAATGATGTATTGAGGGTTTGAGGGTTTACTTCCCCTTCATGCATTCTTCCAACCAATAATCAGTTCCCCATTCATTGTCTTTTAGGGAAAACACTATGTATATGTGTCTTGAGAAAATGCAATGCATAGTGCAATACACATTTGTGGGAGTATGATGAAATAGATAAATAAAAAACTATCACATATTGTTACCACAATATTTTGACGTATTTCGAAATGTAATGTACCTAGTTGTACAAGAACATAGATATGATTACAATGTGGTGAAATAGATGATTGGACCTTCTCTAACTAGGTTGATTGAATAATTAAATATAGGTCTATATCAAGTGATACATTATCATGCACATCCACCCAATATTTTAATTGGCAGTCATCCAATTCACCATTTCTACATGGTTTGCAAAAGAAAGTAAATTTTCATGGCCACATTTCAAATATATGGTTGTTTGATATTTGTACTGAAAAAAATTCATGAGTTTCATGTATTGTATTGAAATGATATGCATGTAATTGATCTACATTAACTATCGCCAAACTTTTTTTTTTCACATATCCTCTCTTTATTGACTCTTTGTTCCTTGTTGTTTCCTCTAATATTACTATAGAGCATCATCAGACTATATATTTTTCATCTTGACTAGGGAATTTGTCATAAAATTATCTCCTCCCTACATAGTTCAATTTTGATGCATGTACAATCTCCCTCATTCTCACCTTTCCCATTTGTAGTCTATTAGGGTCCTACCATAACCTCCCTACTTTTGGATACCAAGGATATGTTTAATTGTTGTATGTGGCCATCCTCTTTGAATAACTCACATTGGATAATAGTGGATGGTTATTTTAATGTAAAAGGGACCACTTTATAAGTCCCATTAGGTAGTTGATACCCATAAGTGTAATGTTTTTCTTGTGTTGTGTATTTGGATCTTTTCTTAGTAGAAGATTTCCCCACAATTTTTTTTGTAAGCTAGTTGTTTGTATTACCTTTTAGAAGAAAAAATTACATAAGAGGTTCCAAAAACTAGTGTTCATGCTACCATGAAACGAAACTAGGCCCACCACCAGATATAAAGTTCCATAGAATTATGTTGTTACAACTACTATCTAACATAGTTATAGGATTGACGATATGAAACAATATGTTGGACCCGTAGATATACTAAAAGGGATATCTCTATAGTTTTATAGGCCATAGAGAAGGTACAGAAAACAAAAATTAACAATCCATGAATATTACCTGTTGGTGTAACTGTAGGGGAAGGCGTGCTTGGACGATTCCAACCTCTTAGGCTCCATGATGTGCTTGAGAAGCTCTTGTTCAATGCAATGTTGAGAAAGGTTCTGTGCACTCGAGTCCATAATCCATTCCAGGTGTTTCTCCATTAACTCCTTACAAAATTTCATCTCCCCATTGTCTCGACGTAGCTCCAATAAGGTTTATTTTTTAGAATTAATGAAAATTGGATGAGAATGGGGTGAAGGGAAAGACCTGGAAGCTACATCTAGGTTGGGGATATGAGAGGCGGTGGCGAAAGTGGTCATAGGAGAATAGGTTGGATTGCATTCTTTGGCATCATCAAGATGAAGGGAAAATCCATTATCTATTCTGGAATGACAAGGAAAAATGTAGGAAGGCCCTGGTTGGTGATGGGAATATGGGGCTCAACCGCCCTAGCCTGAGCAAGAGCCAGCTTGAAGTGATATTTCTTTCTCTCTGGGCATAGGAAGACACTAGGTCGAGTAGTGAAGGAGGGTGTAAAGGGTGATATGGATTCTTGTGACAAAGAGGAAGATCCTAGTGTAGAGGGAGAGAGCTCGCAGGGACTGATGAATGACAGGAAGATGGAGAGCATGTTGGTCATGAAGAGTAGTGGAATGAGAATCCTTCCTAGGGAAGGTGATGGGTTTAACCCTTGAAAGAGTTTGTAGATCCATCAAGATCATACAAACATCATACAGGGTGGTGGACATTTGCAGGTGCAAGTGCAGGTTGAAGCAAGTCGATAGTAAATGATCATCGGCGGGGCACCATAAAGTAGCGTGGGGATGGTTTACATGCATGAACCATCGTGTGACATGGTTGTTAGTTGGAACCACATCTGGGGTATATTTACCCACATTAAGAGGAAACATAACATTATATTCTTCTTCACATTATCAATAGACAAGGATATCTTTACATTTTTTATATTAAATTATCTCATATTTTTTGTTAATATGTAATTATATTCTTTCTATACATGGTTATGTTTCAATTTTCAATGGTAAAGGAACACTGCAAGTGGTTTCATATCTCTTTCCTGAGCTAGCATGCCTCCAACTTTTAGTATATATATATATATATATATATATGCATGCAGGTTTTCAAGGTAGAAACATGTTTTGATGTATTCAAAAAACACATAAATCTATAATTTAGTGGTTAAAACTATAGTTTGGAAGAATACATGTAGGAAATTCATGTGGAATCACACTACATGAAACCATTGTAACCCCTATTGGTACCCCTTCGAATATAAACACATATGATAGAAACTATATATGGAATATCAAAATTCTCCTATGTATAATTGAAACCAACCATATATTAGCTAATCAACTATATTATTTATATATTACACCAAGAACATCACTCAGGGAGATCACTCTCTAGTACTTGGGTAGTCATGTCATACAACTAAGGGAACAATTTATCCTCCTCAGTTAGTTACTTGAGATATTGAGCTAAGTACTACTATTGGACCCTACAAGAATATCAAAGAGCTATAAAACATAACACTTTTATTTCTCCAAGACCCTAAAAACCATAACTTCTAAATTCATGTACATAAATTCCCACATCTTTACATCAAGAAATAATCTGAATATTATGTCACCACAGTAATAATTATCCAGGATTAATATTCCAACCAAGAAAAAAAAAAGTCTTAACATGATAGCTCTTAAGATTCTTTTTATTTTATGAATATCTAATTTTTATAAAAAAAATTATAATTTAAAGTTTTTAAATCATGTACATAACAATAAATAGAAAATAAATCTATGTCAAAGTAGATGAAGTAAAAGAAAGTAATAATGCATAAACCAATTATTAATAAATACTCGAAAGACAAAAATGTAAATGCAAAGCTAGGGAAAGTTGTTTTGTGTTTTTATACGGAACCCTAGCCGTCGCCCCTTTGCGTCGTCACAGATCTTCCCCAATGGCCTTTTCGGACCCAAACCACCCGGAATTTTTTGAAGAAGTTGTAAATTTCAAGTCCTTGGTTGGTTCCCTAGAAAGTCCCCCCACTCGCCTAGAGCATTCGCAATTTGTGAAGAAGTTGGATCAAATTCCGGAAGTGGTCATTCTATGCACAGTGGCTCGCAGAAAATACATTTCCTTCACCTCCAAATATCTCATGGGTCAATTCATGGGGTTATAACCTTTCCCCCATCAAATAGATATTTTTATTGAGTGGAACTGGCACCCTCTAATTCAAGGCCGCATGAATCACTTCTTTTGTGGTAAGGGATTCTACATATTTTACTTTGAATTAAAAGAAGACAAAGATCTTATTTTTAAGGATGACCCTTATTTATTTGGTCCAAAAGGTTTATACTTAAGAAAATGGACCCCATATATCGATCCAGAGAATGAAATCCCCTCAGCCATTCTAGTTTGGGTGCATATCCCTCATTTTCCATTTCATTGTTGGGAGGATGAGGTTTTAAAAAGTATTGGAGATACCCTGGGAAAATTCATTGACAGAGTTGAACCCAAGTACATCATGTATTCTTTTTCTAGTCTTTTTGTGGAGGTAGACCTAGAGAAAGGACTTCCAAAAGAAATACAACTAAATTTTTATGACTGGACTTACATTCAAAAGCTGGACTACGAACAACTCTCATTTAAATGCAAGACCTACCATGATTACGATCATTGTGCCAAAAATTGTCCCACCAAAAAAAAAGAACAAGATATAAATGCCTTACAACAAGAATAAGGATGGCAGTAGGTGATCCAGGTGGATATTGTTGCCCACCCACCTATTCCAACTGGCTCCTCATGTCCATTTTTGTTCAGCACATTCTTTTGTACTTATTTGTAATTATGAGTTATACACTTCTGGGGCTGTATGAAGCCCCACACATCCTCTAGGTGGATACGTGTGGATTCTCGCCAAATCCAACTGGCTTATTTTGTATGTTTTCATGTCAGCACATCTTGTTGTACTTCCAAGGCCGTTTTGGGGCCCTAAACGTTGGTTTTTTGGGCTCTCCATAGTCAAAGTATAGACAAAGTCAAAGTTTGACGATGAAATGTGTAGTTCTATGAAATACCTTTCTAACAGCCTATCACGCACCTAAAACATAGGTCGTATGCAAAAGTTGCGAACTTGGGAAGTTGAGGTACCAAATTACACCAACTTACCCATAGGACCCACATGACTTTTGGCGTTTCACCTTCTAGGCTTAAGTTTTTGGATGCTTAGGGTTTTAGCATTCATGAGTAATATCAAAATGGCCTTTGGAGCCTCATTGTAATCCATTTTTCTCTGACGGATGCGCGTAGAATCTGCATCTCTTCTTAGATATAACTACCACCATTCGAGAAAGTGTTTCAGTTCTACAATTTTAGAGTTTCAACCTATTTCATTGTTCAATAGAAGATATTTTTCACTGGATATTTGTGTTATTTTTCATATCTCTGTGTTTCTTGTATTCAGTATGTTAATCGGTTCGTTCTGCTCCTAAATCTGTATCAGTGGTATCAGAGCAGTCTACTCTTCATTTATTTTTCTTCATGCATGTCCCCAATAAGATCTGGGTACAAGAAGTTTAGACTTGAACCAATCAAGCCATTGCAAGATCGGTCGCGCCAAGCATGAAAACAACCCATGGGGGACAAAAAGAAAGATGATGGAGTAGGAGATCCTATTAAAATGTTGCTCGAGGAAGCCCTCATGAGACAAAGGAAAGAAATGATGGACAAATTTGCACGGAGACTTCGACAGCTACCCACAGGAGAAGCATATTCATCGAGCGGCCATGTAACCCCCTTCAAGGTACAAGTAAATTTTGATATTCCATTATTTGAATCATTGCTAGATGAAGATGTTGTAGATAAATGGTTGAATCTTCTCAAAGGATATTTTTCGGTCGACAATTTTTTCGAAGGGAAAAGATAACTTTTTCACTCTTCAAGGTCGTTCCCCATGTTAAATACTGATGGGATACTTACTCTGAGCAAAGGCCGGTGGAGGAATATACAATGTTTCTGGTGGCCCCTACATGGGATTCCTTCCGAGACACCATTAAAGAATAGTATTATCCTATTGGAAGCTACGAGGACTAGTACACTAGATGGACCACCCTACGTCAAGAAAGGGACCAGGTGGTAACCAGATTTCACCAATATTTTCCATACCCTATGCACCAAATTGGGTATCAAATACTATGAGTGTCACATGGTACTCAAATACCGTAGATGTTTTCATAGATACATTCAAACAAAAATGGGTTTCCTAGACATCTCCTCATTGGGCACGGATTATAGATATGTTGTCAAGATTGAGTATAAATTTAAGCAGAAAAGGATAGAGTTTGGATCTGCAAACCCCTCATAGCCGATGTATAGAAATGACAGCCCCAACACACACAATAAGGGACCAAGTCAATATGGCCTGCCTCAGGAAAACCATTCCAATATGCAACACAAGAAGGGCAATGAGAAGACGAAGAAGGACATGGAAAATGGTGTGAGTACCATAAAATTCCTTGGCACAACACCGAAGAATTCTGCTCCAAGAAGTCCCTCATGGTCGAGATAAAGGCTTCTGAGTCAGAGGCCAATTATGATTCTGAGACAAGTCCTAAAGGAGGGAAGCATATTATCAATGTTGAACCAAATGCCATTGTCTCTACCACCAAAGTCTGACCAAGTGAACAAGAAGAACCAGAGGAAGAGAAATGCCTCTTTCACTCACAGATGTGGGTAAAGGGGGCTCCACTGTATTTCATTATCAATAAAGGTATTCAAAAGAACCTAATTTTAGTAAAGGTCATCAAGCGTCTGGACCTTCCAATGACACCACACCCGCAACCCTACACCATCGACTGGCTTCGCCAAGGAAGAGATCTTCGTGTCAACCAACAATGTAGTCTTCCCTAAGGCATCAAGCATTTCAAAGATGAGGTACATTGTGATATTTATCCCCTTGAAGTTTGTGATGTTCTTTTAGGAAAACCATATTTATGGAAGCATCATACTATGTATGAGTCTAGACCCCACAATGTTATCATTACTTTGGGTATAAAATTGTACAGGATCCCAGACATGGCATTTCCTACTGCTGTTTCTTTAATCTCTGCTAAGAAATGCAATAAGGTCATTTCACAGACCAAGAAGTTCGTATTCTTCGTGGTATGTTCTCATAGTGAGAAGAAGGACATCGCCACATCCATGGCCTCTACACAGAGCCTCTCTTTGAAGTAGAAGCAAGTGGACGAGATCGTGGAAGAATACAAATACATATTCTCCTCACCTACAGGGGTACCGATACATTTCCAAGTCAAGAATCCAATTGATATGACCCCTGGCACACCTCTACCTAATGAACCAGTCTATCAGTGCTCACAGATGGAAGATGATGAAATCAAGAATCAGATCTAAGAACTTCTTCAAAAGGGTCACATTAGACCCAAATCCTCCCTTTGTGGAAGCCTAATTTTACTGGTGCAGAAGAAGGATGGGACTTGGCAACTCTGCATTGATTACAGAGCCTTAAACAAAATCATAGTCAGGAACCACTACCCCATTCCCAGGATTGATGACCTTCTTGACCAAATCAAAGGGGAAAATTTATTCAGCAATATTGACCTAAAGTTTGTCTACCACCAAGTTCCCATCGAACCAATTGATGTATGGAAGACAACCTTCAAGTCTAAAGAAGGTCTCTACGAATGGCTAATCATGCCCTTTGGCTTATAAAATCCACCATCCACTTTCATGAGTTTGATGGATCATGTATTAAGACCCTTCACCAACTCCTTTGTGATAGTATATTTTGATGACATCCTCATCTTTAGCAGAAAGTGGGAAGAGCACTTGCAACATATTCATCAGATTTTGAGTACTCTATGACATCACAAGCTTTATGCCAACTTGGAAAAATGATCTTTTGGCATGACCAGGGTCCAATACTTGGGATACATTGTTGATGAGCATGGGGTACATGTTGATCCAGCTAATATCCAAGTCATATGTGATTGGCCAGCCCCGACCATACTGACTGAGCTTTGGAGCTTCTTGCGACTAGCCAACTTTTACCGAGGGTTCGTGTTGGGATTATCCCATATTGCATGGACCCTCATCTAGGTGACCAAGGTTGGTGGTAGGGATAAGTTCGTGTGGGGGAGGGAGAAGAAATGAGCATTATATTATATGAAGCATCGCATGTTCTCATCTCCAGTACTCTCTTTGCCTGATCTGCAACAACCATTTGAGATTGAGACTGATGCATCTGACTATGTTGTGGGCACAGTTCTCACTCAGAATGGCCATCCTATGGAATACCATAGTGAGACACTCTCCGATTTTATTCAAAAATACCCCACCTATGACAAGGAAATGTATTCCATTGTACAATCCCTTCGTCAATGGAAAAATTACATTATGGGGAAAGAGACCATCATACACACTGATCACAAGCTTCTGTAGTTCATATAGACATAGAGGAAATTGCAGAACGAATTCCATTAGATGTGGTCCACCTACCTGCAACATTTCCATATCAATATCAAGTATAATACAAGTATCTCCAATCATATTTTTGACTACCTCAGTCGCCCTCCTATGGCTTCACTCACCACTGTGATCCATTCCTATGGACATGAAGCATTTTAGTGGCCCCAACTTTATCAACAAGATCTCTACTTCGCCACCACCTATCATCTCTTGGGTACAAGTGCAACTTTTCAACTTGGGTACTGATTTTCACATTCAGGATGGACTCTTGTGCCACTTGGTCCATCTATGTGTTCCTACAATCAAGTGTGCAAATTTTATTTGGGAAGCCCACTACAGTCGGGTGGTAGGACATTTTGGTGTAGAGAAAATTGTGGTTGATCTTCAGAAATATTTTTATTGGCCAAAACTTTGACATGATGACAACAAGTATATCATATCTTACATTGCATGTTCCATTGCCAAGACAACCATCAAGAAGTAAGGGTTATACACCCCTCTTCCTATTCCCGAGAATCCTTGGGAATCCATATCAATGGATTACATGTCTGGTTTTTCATCCACCAAGCAAGGAAATGAATGGGTGTTTGTGGTCGTTGAACAGTTTTCTAAAATGGCCATCCTCACCACCTGTAAGAAGAATTTCACAGGGACAGATACTGCCAATCTCTTCTTCTAATGAGTGTGGATCCACTTTGGGATACCACAGACCATCATCTTCGATTAAGACAACATGTTCCTTGCCACATTTTGGTCGAGTCTCTGGTCTCTATTGGACACCAAGCTCACAAAATCCACTTCTTTCCACCCCCAAACTGATGGCCAAACACAGGTCATCAATCAGATGATTATGCACGTTCTGCGCATGTACAATTCTAAGCATACACATACATGGGACCAGAGTCTCCCATATGTTTAACGCAATTACAATAGGGCTCTCCATAGTTCCACCATCCATAGCCCATTTTAGGTGGGTCTGGGATTCCAACCCTTGGGACCCATTGATGTTTCACTTCCTCTTTCTACTTCACAGACAGACTCTTCCCATGATCATTCTGTGATCGACAAAGCCACCAGATTCATTGAGTGGATTAAGCACATCCACCAACAGGTCTAGGAGATATTGGAGAAATCCAATGCTAAGTACAAGAAGCACCATGATCAATAGAGGGTACCACAATAGTTTCAGTTTAGCGAAAAAGTATGGTTACATTTGCAGAAGTAACATCTCACCGGGCCCCATCAAAATATTCTCCCACTTCGTTATGGGCCTTACACTATCACCAAGGTTGTGGGTAGCAATTCTTTTGAGCTCAACACTCCACCCTTCCTCGACCTGTATCCAGTATTCAATGTGGACCTCCTTCGGAAATATTTTCCACCATTATTGGACACCTCCAAGATTGCAGAACAACTAACAGCAATAGATATCAACCCTGACTATATGGGAAAACCACCCACTAATGAGATAGTGGACACATAGGTCAATGACACTCGCCAATAGAGGATCCATATTTATTGGGTTGTCAAAGCATGACAAATCCTACACCAAGGCAAGTGGCTTATCTGGGGCCAAATCCAGTAGAATCTTCCTCACCTAATGGGGGAACTCAATGAAATGGATACTATTTATTCCTAAGGGGGAAGGGTTGATCCAGGTGGATATTGGTGGCCACCCACCTATTCCAACTAGGTCCCTGTGTGCATTTTTGCTCAACACATTCTTTTGTACTCCTTTGTAATTATTGGTTCTACACTTCTTGGGCTATATGAAGCCCCACACATCCTTCAAGTAGATACGAGTGGCCTCTCGTCCAATCCGACTGTCTTATTTTGTATTTTTTCATGTCATCACATCTTGTTGTACTTCTAGGGCCATTTTGGGGCCCTAAAAATTGTCTTTTTGTCTCACCACATTCAAACTATAGATGGAGTTAGAGTTTGATGATGAATGTGTATTTCTCTTAAATACCTTTCCAACGGGCTATCACGCACCTAAAACAGATTTTGTATGCAAAAGTTATGACCCTGGAAAATTGAGGTACCAAATTACACCAACTTACCCATAGGGGCCACATGAATTTTGGTGTTTCACTTTATAGGGTTATATTTTTGGATGTCTAGGGTTTTAGAATTCATGAGTAATATCAAAAATTCCTCTAGAGCCTCATTGTAACCCATTCTTCTCAGACATATGCACATAGAAGCTACATCTCTTCTCAGAGATAGCTACCACCATTCGAGCAAGTCTTTTAGTTCTGCAGTTTTACAGTTTCATCCTATTTCATTATTCAATAGAAGATATTGTTCACTAGATATTTGTGTTATTTTTCATATATCTGTGTTTTTTTTATTCAATCTGTTAATCAGTCTGTTCCGCTCCTAAATCTGGATCAGTAGTTCAGGAAGAAAACTAATATAGGTAAAGGAGAAATTTCCACCCCTAGACCTTAAGGTCCCACCTCTAAATTGGGCTCCTCTCATCAAATTCCTTTGGAAAAACCCCTCCCAAGGAAGTCCTTCCCTAATCCCTCCTCCCTCATCTCCTCGTTTACCTCTCAAAACTCCTTCAAAATTTTGGGTGAGCCATCCCCAAAGAAAATCCATTCTACATGTCCAATGTTGGAACAATTGGATCCTTCCCCCCCCTCAACCCCAGAAAGAATAGTTGAAGAATTAGGAGAAGAGGGAAGTCCCCACGAATTCATTCAAGAATAATAATACAAATAACCTGGAGAATAATCTACAAAAGTACAACCTAATCAAGAAATGGAAGAAGGGGCGTTCCAACTACAAAAACCCATAAAATATGTATGTAGATCTAATAAAGAAGTCAGAGAATAAGCATCATCAAAAGATAAGGCCTTAGGTAAGAAACATTCAATATAAATCTCGATGTACACCTCATCCCGCAGACGAGGAAATAAAGGTTATGATCCCCCACCTTATGGCAGTCAAGCCTCCTCCACCCCACGTCAATGAGTTTCCTCTCCTGGAATTGTAGGGGATTTGGAAATAAATCCAAAGTTGAAGCCCTAAAATATCTCAAATCCCTAGTCAATCCCTCTTTAATTATCCTCCAAGACACAAAAATGGAGTAGTCAATAGTCTTAGAAACAACAAAAAAATTATTCAAATATTGCGTTGGAATTGTAGTAATCTCTCAGGGCGCCTCTGGTGGAATTGCTACTCTTTGGGATGATCAGATCTAGAATCTTGAGGTAACACTAAGTACCCAACATTGGTTACTAACAGTTCTCAAAAATAGGGATTCCATAAATAACATTTCAATTATTAATGCCTACGTGTCTAATTCCTACCTGGACAAAACCTATTGTTGGCGCTCTCTCTCTATGCTAAAAAACTCTATGGATATCTCCTCTTGCATAATTGGTGGTGACTTCAATACCCATATTAACTCTGGTGAGAAAAAAATGGTATTATTATCAAAGATCCTTTCTCTGAGAATCTCTCTAACCTCATCTCAGATTAGGATCTTCAGGATGTCAAGCCCTCCAAAGAAAAATATACTTGGAACAATAGGCATTCTGGTCTCTTCCACATAACATCTTGCCTAGACTGCTTTCTCATAAATAGTAACTTCTTCCTCTCTCCCCTAGAAATATCTCCTCACATTCTCCCTTGAATGATCTCTGATCATAATCTCATCTCTCTGATCTTCAGTAACCCCCATAACTTTGGCCCTCTATTATTCATTTTTAACCTCCTTTGAATATATAACCCAATTACCCTACCTCTCATCTAGCAAGCGTGGTCCTCCCCCTTCTCAGGGTCTCCCAACTTCATATTGGAAAGTAAACTAAAGGAAATTAAACATTCCCTCATAGATTGGGTGAAATCGTCCTTTATCCCTCCCCATCAAGAAAGATTTCAAAAACCAGAAAAAATGGTGACCATTCAACAATGCTTAAAAGAAGAAGAAGTTACTGAATCACTTATGAACTAGGAAAAAGAAGCCAATCAAAAAAATCATCATTCCTTGTGCAGAGAAGAGGAAAAATGGAGATTGAAGTAAAACAATTTATGGCTAGAAGCTGGATATTAAAATACTTCATTTTTCCATAGAGAAGCTCAAAATAAGAGGAAAAAAAATACAATAACTTCCATCCTGTCAAGTGTTGGGCATCATCTTGACATTTTCAAAAAGTAAATGAAGCTGCCTACCAACACTTTGAAACTCTTTATCAACAACCAAATGAAGAAGGATTAAATGAGGACATTCAAGTAATGCTAAACAACATTCCAAATATTTTCTTAGAGCATGATATCAGTCAGTTAGTTAAGGAGACAACTAAAGAAGAAATAGATAAATAAGTTTGGGACATGGACTCAGAAAAATGCCCCGGCCCCGATGGATTTTCAATTATATTCTACGTATTCTACTAGACTATCATAAAGTGATACCTCAAGGAAATGTTAAACTATACACTAAAAAAACAAAAACTGGGAGGTGCCACAAACTCAACCTTCTTAGCCCTAATTCTTAAGGAATATAACCCCTCAAATTTCCCCTTCTTCCTCCCCATCTCCCTCTGCAACGAATCCTATAAAATTTTCACAAAAATCGTAGCAAACCACTTAAAACCTCTGCTACCCAAACTCATCTCTGAAAATTATGGAGGTTTCCTAAAAATCAAACAGATCACAAATGATATAGTTATGGTCCAAGAAGCCATACACTCCAGCATGAAAAGTAAAGATTCAGGCATGGTCATTAACCTGGATATGGAGAATTCTTTTGATATGGTCAAACACTCCTTTCTTCTCTTAGTCCTCAAATCCTATGGATTCTATGAATTATTCATCATTTGGATCAAGGCTTGCATTGGCTCCCCTTGGATATCCCCCCTGATAAATTGTCATACTTCCCATTTTTTCATGTCTAGTAGAGGCCTCAGAAAAGGATGCCCTCTTTCCCCCTTTCTTTACATTCTGTTAGAAAATTATCTCAATCGTAAGCTAGAAGAAGAAAGAAGGATTGGCAGGCTTCCTGGGTTACTTATTGCGAGGGGGGTCAAGAAAATAAATCACTCCCAATTTGCAGATGGCACTCTTCTTCTGGGGGAGACAACCTGAATCATCACCAAACGTTTCCAGAAAGTTCTAGACTCCTTCCTCTCTACTTTTGGAGGTCAAATGAGCTCATATAAATGCAATATATATGGGTGGAATGTCTTGGGGCACATCAAATATCATATCTCCACAATTCTTGAATTCCCTGTGATCACAACTTCGATCCACTTCAAATATCTAGGTATGCATATCTTCCTAAATTCTCGTGGTAGAAATTCCTAGAAGGACGTCATTGATAAAATTCTCTCAAGGATCAAAAGTTGGAGGGATGCTAGATAAATCCGGCTGGAAAAACAGTGTTCCTCAAATCTATTCTCTCCTCGCTATTGATTTTTCATTGTTCTGGTTTACTTTCTCCAAAAGGAACTCTTGAAAACATTTCCAAAGCTTTTCGAAGTTTTCTTTGGGGTGGTGGGAAACAAAATACTAAAAAATTCCATCTTCTAAATTCAAATCGTGTTTGTCAACCTATCAATAAAGGAGTCTTAGCTATCAGAGACCCCAGCCTCATGGACACTTCGTTAGGAGAAAAACTTTCTTGGAGTCTAATTTTTGGGCCTCTAGAATGGTGGAAATCTTCTCTTCTTGCCAAATACTTGAGCTCTTCAAGACTGCAATGTCTAGATGTCTCCCCCCCCCATCTTCCTGGCTCCCCTATTTGGCATCTCCTGAAACACTCCTCCCATATTATTCAATCTAAACTTTTCGGGGCAATAGGAAATGGAGCTCATATAAATGTTTTGTCTGACCAGATTCTGAACCTTGAACCAATGGAACATCAAGCTTCTCTTCACCCCTTGAAAGAATTGTGTTATTCCAGAGGACTAATTATTCTCAAATATTTGTGCACTTGGGCCCCCAATGATCATTGGATAAATTGGAAACCTTCAGACACCCCAGCCCATCTCTGCCCCTTATCCTCCCTCCTTTTCAACATGTTGAATGGATTTCCCCCCATCAAATCCTCTAAATCTGACTTCCACAGTTGGGGATCCTCCATCTACTCAGTTAAAGAAGGATAATATCTTCTTCAATCCTTCGTTTAGGGCCCCCCAATCTCAAAAATATGGAAGGAAATTTAGTCAGGACCTTCTCTCCCTAAAGCTAACATATTTTGATGGTTGATGGTCCATGGCAAAATTCTAACTACAGAGAATTTTCAAAAAAATGGAATTATGGGTCGTTCATGATTCCCCCTCTACCTCATAGCCTCTGAAACCATCCCTCACCTCTTCCTGGAGTTCCCCTTCTCTTCCCAAATTTAAAACCTCCTCTACCTCCCTCTCCCCCTTCCTCCCCCTTCCCCGGAGAACTGGAATGATTTTTTCAGCTCTTGGAAACAAACATACAATGGAAGCTTCAAATATAAGAAACACTTCTCCCTCCTCTAGATAAAAACCCCCAAATTTGTATGCTAATAAATATGGTTAGCAAGGAACCAGGAAATTTTATGTGGAAATCTCTCTCCCCCACAACACATTTTTTCTAAAATTTGCGGCTTAATTTCTGAAGTCTTCTGCTCTAGATAAATACAACAAGACCTGATAGGTTCCTTTGAGAAAAAACAAGAATATTGGATCACTTACATCTTGGGCCCAAGCCCTCCTAGGCAATTTCCACCAACAAACAGAGATACTAAGAGGAAAAAATGACAATTACGTTTCAGTGATCTTGACTTCCTCCTTTGGAAAAGACAACAATCCTCTCCAATTATTTTCTTTGATGGAGCTTCAGTAGGTAACCCAGGGGCTATAGGTGCGGGGGGATTCATCTTTTATTCAGATGGACAAATTATCTTGGATTTCTCTTGGGGGCTTGGGAACACAACCAATAATAGAGCATAAAGCCTTGTAGTCTACATGGGACTTGAAATTTAAAATTCGAGAAACATCCACAAACTCATCATTCTTGGAGACTCGGAATTAATTATAAAGAACCTTCTTGGCTTAAAAAAATTATCTTATCAAATTCCTAATGACATCGAGTCTCAGATAATTTATTTGAAATGGCATTTCTCCAATATCCATTTCTTCCATATTCTATGTTCCCAAAACTAGGTTTTCGACAACTTAGCAAAGTTAGCAAAGAACTTGGAACAGAGTCAACTTTACATCAATTAAGATGAAACTCATGCATGGATCCCTTAAGAATCTATTTCCTTGGCTTCCCCCTCTATTCATTTTGAAACATTTCATTTTTTACAACTATGATCCCCCCCCTCCGCTTTTTCCCTCCCCTCGCCTTCCATTTTTACATGGCAAACTAATAATTCCTTTTGGACAATCTCTAAGTCCTTCTTTAGAAAGAAAGAAACATATTGTATTTTGGACACAAATCAAAGAATCAATTTTCTGTCATTTTGTAAAGTGTTGTAGCACATTTTTTTTTTTTAATATAATTCCCCAACTGTTTCTGTTAAAAAAAAAGAAATACTCAAATTATTTAATCGTTCATACACAAATCTACCCAGCAAATGAAAATGATGTAATTAATGAAGTAATAAAATGAAATATACATAGTTTTAATGGAAATAAAAAAATATTAAACAAATGCTTCTAATTTTATTAAAAAATAAATAAAAATGTTCGAGCAATGAGGGAAAGCTCAACATATAATAAACAAACCAAAAATTGTCCTTTTATTGTTAAAATGACCCATACAATTGTCTTCGATATAAAAATATCTTCAAGTCCCTGCAATAATGTCGAATATAAATTGGCCAAATAACCCAAATGAACCACAAGTGAGGTGAGGCTACTCTACTCTTATTTCTCTGGTATGGAAGTAATGCAAGTACAAAGGATAAATCACCCTATATGGAGTCACCTGAGACCTATGGCCTATTAGGTTGCTACATAACATTAACCCCCTCTATTATGCTCTCTAGTTTCCCAATCCCATTTTTTTTTCTCTAATATGGAACAAAATAAAACAACATATAATGAAAACCCTTATGCTCCTAGTGGCCCATTATTTAACACAACCTGATAGTCATCAAGGGTAAGGGTTTTGACTTCCTCAACCTTCAATTGTGATAAGGTTTTAGACATTCTAGATACCTCTTGAAATTATTTACATGGATATCCCCATATGCATGAGTAATGGGGGATCACAAGGCATCCTCTTGTACCATGGTCGCCAACACGATAGGTCAACATGCAAGAGGCATAACGTTTTCATACAAGCTCTAATTAATGTATGGTCTACATTGTTGGAAAGGTCTCTAAGTGTAAAATGTTTTAAAGGGGATGTGCATGAGTTTTAGACACCAGAAAAAAAAAAATCATTTAATTCCTCAAAATGGCTCCAAAAGGTTTTGGATCCCAATTTCCCAAACTAGGACTTGCCACTAAAATGACCCTACAAGTTGATTCCTCCAATATTTCCACCCAAAAAGTATTGATGTAGATTAAAAATAATACAATGATCCAATCTAGATCATACCTCCCCATTCAAGTAGGCATTTGGTCCCCGAAATATTTACTAAATGAGTTGAGGAAGGTTTTCCTCTACCTTCTCCCTGGAGTACCACTTTTATTTTCCTGTAAGTTTTCCTATCAACCCAATAAAGGCCATGCTTCCCCTATCTTGGAGTTCTAGACCTATCCTACAAAATTGTTTCCTCTTATAAATTTTCCTAAGCATTTGGTGCTAAATCCTTTATGGAAGGTAGGACCTTCTCCTCCTTCTTATCTAACATGGAGGGCTCATAGAGTTTGATATTATCCACATTCACTACTATGTAAATACACATGTATGGGGGGAGATTGAATCTGTAGGAATTATGTCCCACCTTTTCTAATACCTCAAAAGGACCATACCATAGAGACTTGATATTCTTACAAACACCCTATAGTCTTTCGTTATTTAGTTTTAACCATACTCCATATCCCACTCTAAATGTCCTTTATGTTTTTAACTGGTCATATCTAGCATTGTGTATTTCCCGTGACTTCTTTAATGTCTCCTATACTTGTAAATGGATCTTATTGATCTTCCCAACAACTTTTTCTACTTTTAATGCATCTCTTGTGAGGTCCACCCTTACGCCTCTTTGTTGTCCATATACAACATCTAAGGGTCAAGGTGGAAAACATATAAATTAAGTTTCAAAAGGTGACTTACCAATATAAGTGTGGACTACTATATTATAATAATGCTATATATAGATCATATTTTCATCATAGGTCTTTATATGCTTCTGATTGTAACCCCTCAAAAGATGCACCAAAGTCACATTGACCATTATTTCTCGTCATCTGTCTATGGATCGAATGTTGTAGACCTATTGATCTTTGTGTCCATATTATACCACAATGTATTCTAGAAGACACTCAGAAATATGTTGTCCCTTTATGGGATGGTGGCCCTTGGTATTCCAAAGTGCACCAAGACCTATTCACATAATAGGTTTTCTATTTTCTATCCAATGATGGTCTTTTTACAAGGAATGATAATGCACTTTTTTCTAAACCTGTCAACTACCAAAAATAGATAGTCATGTCCCTTCTTGTTTTTCGGTAAACCTCCCATAAAATCCATGGAAAATCCTTCCCAAGGTCGAGTGAGTACAACTAATGGATGGTATAGAACATGCTTCCTATTAGTGGGTTTGTTGGTACACCAAAGTATACATATTCTAGTATATTGTGCTACATATTCTTACATTTTGTGCCAATGCACATACCTTTATAAGTGAAAAAATATCTTCCCAACACCAAAATGTCATGTAACCATGGAGGTGTGAGCCTCTCTGATAATTTTCAATCATTCACCTTTAGGGACACATAGATTTTCGAGCTTGTAGAGTAAACCATTCTGGAAATCATAGTCAATCTTGCTATCACATTATTCTACATGATTTTTTCCCTTTACATACTAAAGAACCTCATTAAAGTCCCCATATTATATGTATGCCTCTTTCTATGCATCATGGGAAAAAGGATCCATGAGAAACAAAGTTGTGAAGCTATAATATTGGATGTGGGTGTCCTTGGAAGCATGTCTTCCAACTTTTTTGTGCTACCCTTATTATAATTTATGAACAAATGAAACCATCATAAGAACCCCATCTATTTGTAGTGTCTAGTTTGTTGTAACTTAATTTGGGCCTACAAATACTAGAGCAACTTTTGATTTGTGTAGATGATGGTCTCCTTTCCCATCAAATAGTGCTTCCAATTTTTTATAGCTTGTACCAAGGCATAGAGCTCCTTATCGTCGATAGGGTAGTTAAAAAACTCGCCATGAAATAATTCAAAATCATCACAAATAGGCATTCCTCCCTATATCAGGAATTATCCCATGGAATACCCACTTTCATCTGTATCCACTTCAAAAGGAGTCTACAAGTTTCATAGCATGAGCATTCGTTCTTGAATGATATTTCTTTTCAGATCATGAAATGTTTTTTGTTGATTCTTCCCCCACTGGAAACTCTTACTTCCCACTGTTATTGTGTGGAGTTATGTAGCTACTATTGAAAATTAATTTATCAATTTACACAAGTATTGTTTTACCCCAACATATCTCCTAACTTCTGTGCAATTCGTAGGAACTGGCCATTTCATGATGGCCTCCATCTTGGTGGGATCTATCTTGAGTTCACCTCCATATCATACCCCCAATACACCAAAGATTATTCATAAAACTTGGATTTCTTGAGATTGGCCAATACTTGGTGCTTCTTCAAGGTATCTAACACCTACATAAGATGTGAGATGAGATCCTACCAGGTAGCACTATAAACCAATATATAATGCAAATAGACAATAAAAAATGAATCTAGATAAGGGAATAAAACATCATTCATTAGTCTCATAAATTTTGTTGGTGCGTTTTGTAAACCAAATGGAATAACCAACCACTCATACAAACATTTCCTTGTCTTGAAGGAAGTCTTCTTTGTTTCTTCTTCCTTTATGCATACTTTATGGTCTCTATATTTGAGATCAAACTTCGTGAAATATTTTGCATTTTTCAACTGATCTAATTGATCATCGATATTGGGTAGAGTGTACCAATTTTTTAGTGTAATATTGTTCAATTATTTGTAGTCAATACACATTTTCCAAGTCACATCCTTCTTTGGTACAATTTAGGTGACCCAGAGAGTGATGTGCTTGGTTGAATCACACCCTAATCCAAGAAATGTTGCAACTAATTCTTCACTTCATTTTCTTCCAAACTGTTTGTCTATACAACCCAATGTTTGACAAGTGAGAGTCTAAAAATAATTTTCTTCCATGCTCCACTTCCCTCTTAGGTTGTATCCCTTTAGGATCATGGAACAAACCCCTGTATTCTCTTATCAACTTATCCAATTCATGTTTCTTCTCCTTAGTACACCCTTCCAAGGATGTCTTTAATTTTAGCAAATTTTCACCAAAATGATTTTCCCTTAGGAAAATTAAAACATATTTGTTTCTAGAACTGATCAATTTCTTAGCTTGATTATCACTTACCAATGATTTATTTTTCCTTTATGTGCGTTGATGATGCAGGATTTCACATCCTTGATGAGGTGGTACTAGTTGGATATCTAAATGAATATAACATCCCTCATATACATTTATGGGATTCCAAACACTACTCTGCATACCACAATTGATACTACATCAATTTTTACTTCATCTATAAAATCAGCACTTATAGAAAATTTAATATTGCATTGTTTTTCTACCTTGATACTTACATCGTTGTTCACACAACCCAATGGATAGGAAATAGGATGATCGTGAACCTATAATCCAATATTGTTGAGTAGATCCACTGCTATGATATTAGCCTTTGAGTTTGAGCCAAACATATAATCTATCTTGGTCTTCTCGACCTGAATCTTGATGTGGAAGAGTATAGTCATCTCTTTCTCTTCTTGGGTCAATGATATTTTGATTCACCTATGTATGCACATATGTGTTGATAATATTTGTTTCCACATAAGAGATACATTCAACATAATTTCTCCAATTTGTGGCTAGAAGGTTCTTATTCTTTTCGTCCTTCTTGAGGTTCTTTAGGTTTAGATCTTGATGTAGTTTCCAACACTTTTCCTTAGTGTGTCCATCAATGTTGCAATGATTGCAATGGTTTTTGGGATATTTTCATTGAAGCATAGTGGTTTTTGTCTTCTTATATTTTCCCACTTTCCACTTCTTCATGCCCTCCTTAGAAGCTCCTCGATGCTCTTTCTTCTTAGAACTAGTTGGCTACCACTTCTTATGGCCTATGTTTTTTATTTAAAATGTCAATAAACATGCCTCATCCACTATCCTTGGCCTGAATAGAATAACCTACCTTCATATATGACTATGTGAACCCCCCAAATACTTTTGAAGTACATCTGCATTCTTGGGAGAGATACCCAACATGGTGTCCATATTTCTGAACTTAGTGGTGTACTCTTATACACTTTGACTATAACAACCCCTCTTTTACGTCATAACAATTGACAACACCAAGAGATATGTATTTTTTTGTTTTATTAAAACAAAAATAAACACCATTGAACAAGTGGAACCTAATAGTATCATATGTCAACAATACTAATTCTATTTATTTCATCTCATTGCACAACTAGATTTAGAAGCATATTCAATGTAATAACGATTTTCCATATCACATCATTACCACATACAACAAGGGTAAAACATCATGATTATTCAATATCAACCACAACCAGTTTCATCACACAACATCATTGCTTCTGAAAGAATAAATCATTATACAAGGTAATCAAGCATATCTACCCATCCAAGCTACGTGCAAGGCTAGGACCTCCAAGACACATAATCAGTGCTCAATTATAGGATTCATCTGATTGATTTTGACCATTTAACATCTCAATATTAGCGATTGTTCTCAAAAACAAGGAATTATCTAATTCCCGTAACTTAAATCTATCCAAAAATCAATTTTAAATTCTAGCATTCTTAACTACAATTTCTTCTACACAGAAAATATGGTAACGATGTCACTTCTTCATAGCACCAATGCCTACTATTTCAATAATTCATAATCTGACTTGTTTAAGGATTAAGGATTTATTCCATAAAATCAAGCATAACTTAATATTTAAAAATAGGTATTCAACAAGAAACCCGTTAAAAAGACAGATCCATTCATACCATTTTATTAGAAAAAGTGTGACAACCCTACAGGGTACAACCCAACATATAAGAATCTGGTCTGCATCAATATTTAGAAGAGGAGAGAACAAAAAATAAAATCTCTCAGTACAAGGTAGAAACCATAAGCCTACTATGTACACTTGTGAACCAACAGAGTGAAATTTTGTTATAAGATTGAGTTAATAAGATCTATAAGAAACCTTAATTTACTCTTCTGGGGGTCACAGTGAAACACATCTAGAGCCAAATCCATAAGTATGTATACATGCTCCTTGATAGCCCAAGTTCATAAGGAATAGTCCTTGGTGTGCATAGATATCCTCTCAAATCAGGTAGAGGTCTCTAACCTTCAAAAATATGAAGCTTAAAAGAGACAGCACGAATATACATAGGGGAGGCGCAAAGTATGCACTCAACAATTAGAATCTAGAGCTCATGAGTGATGTTCTATTGAGTTCTAAAGTTTAATTATAAGGAAAATCTTAGGAGGAAAAATGCGTATAGGGTTCACGAGAGGAATTCAAGAGTTTGAAATCCATTCAAAGTAATTTAGTGGATGGGATCTGATCGTGAGCAGTCAGAATCCTCAAAATCATTCAATCAGATGGAGATGTGCACTCGTTAAAACACAGATACCTTTGGGCTTCGTCACTATGGAAAAACAAATTTAATTATCTTAAGAGAGCCTCAAAGTCCGAAGTTATGAAGTGATCTACACCATAGATCAATGAGTGATTTCTACTCATTGGATCCGCAGGAGTTCGACAATCTGGCGAGTTTGAGTTCGCAACAGTTAAGAGTTGAAAAACCCTGAAGCTCAGAAGTCTCAAAGTGCAGGACATTCATAGATCTGACAAGTGATCATGATCCTTTGGATCTACAAACCTACCTTATTCAACTGTTCAGTAATTCACTACTCTTGGACAACTAGATTTAGTAGGTTTAAGGTGAAGGAACTCCCAAAATCCTGAATTCTAGAGTATATCCTCACCATTAAGGTTGGTTACATGCGTCATGGTGGTTGAAAGTTTTTTGGTGAGAAAATTCTTGAACTCCCTGAGCCTAGATTTAATCCTAATCATCTCCGAATGTTTAACAAGGCCCTTTCGATCTATGGGTTTGGCCTTTACAAATTCAGGGGAAAAAAGAGTTGCAACATCAAAACCTATGAAGCCTGGAGCCCCGGAGTTCCTTATGGACATATATCTAAGAAAGGTGTGAGAACCATTGATCTCTTAATATTCAGGATTTGTCTCTCCAACTGAGTTAAGAGTTAACTATTTAGGATTATGAATACCCTAAGGTTCTGAACTCCTGGAGTAAACGTCATCCATAGATATAGTGACCGATCGAGGACCATTATATATGAGAGCCTTAGTCCTTCATAGGTTCGGTATTTTGGATGATAAAGGGTTGTAGTTGCAAAGGTGAAAAACTCCCGAATTTCTGAACACCGAAGTAAACGAAAACCATTGATTTTAGGAGGAGTGTAAGTCGTTAGATCTCTGATCGCTTTGGCGGTTCAACGGTTCGGGTGAACAGTCTAAGGTTGTGAAAGCAGGGAAAAACCTTGAATTCTGTAGTTCCATAGTGGATATCCACCATGGAATCGCATGTGAGGAGAGAATCATCCATCTGTTAGATTAAGTTGTTAAAAGTTAACAAAGGAGGGTGGTAGGGCAGGGTAACCTAAAACTGTCGGTCAATTAAACTTAAAACTGGATTTGACCAGTTAGCAGTTTGGGAGAAAAGGAGTGTAGAAGTTTAAAAACCTCTGGAGTGCTAGATTTTAGGAGCCCCAAATAGTTCCCTTTTGACTAGCACTAGGTTCTAGTTCTTGGTTACATGCATAACTTTATTTAGGAAAAGGGGCTAACTCATTACAAGTTAAAATCAGAATTCCAGAGACTTTAACAGGCCTTCCTAGGTTCCAAAATTTTTGGGTTTTTAAATACAGACACATATAGTCCATGTTACTATTAAATTTGGTTTATCAATGATTTCGACAGAAGATCCACATATAAATTTAAATTAATTTAATTCACCAGAGAAATTCATGATATAAATTCGTATCCAAATCCTTAGTTTACCAACGAATTATTTATTGTTAAATTCCTAAAATAATCTCAACTACAGAAAAACTTTGATCATTGAAATTCGACATGGATAAGATACAAGTTTTATAACATAGACCATACACCACATAAATTCAACTCTACACTGAGGATCATGCCACTCAGTTTAGGGTTTAGAGAACATCCAAAATTTCAACGAAAGTTTGAAATATAACACTGTAAATATTATTCATTTGCAACAACTCTAAATCAAAATATAATTCTGAACTAATTTTGATTGGTATTAAACAAAACCATGGGAATTTAGGCTTTCCAATGATTCTACAAAAACCCTATCATTCCAACATACTTCTACACTCATGGTACAAATAATTTTAGAATATAAAAATACTAGGACCGAAGAATGTTGCGTATTGAAGATGACTTCAAGTATTTTTATCCCTCCTTTCCTTTGCTTGCTAATCACATAAACTTCATTCATACCTCCCAGCCAACACTATGGGTAATCTTCCTCCCCCTTATCGCCTCAATCCACAAAGGGGCTAAGCACAAAACGAAGAACACAATAGCTTCCAAGCATGCCTCACAAGGAAGAGATTCCACTCTTTTCACAAGCCTGTAGTCCCAACTCTCACAAGTAAAACACAATCAATCAAAAATTCGATAGCATAATAGTTTTTCCCAAAATTTTCATCCCCTTACCTTCTACGTCAATATCTTTATAGATTTATTCCTCACATACATCTATCGCTCATGCATAATTCACTAATTTTTTATAATTTAATTAAGGGATTATTCACCCACTACATGTGTCACATTCTCCTAGGTAGCATAAGTAATTTCTATTTAGTTTTTATTTAAAAGCCACTTTTCCTCACATTTCCCCACATGTTCCTAATTTTCCTCTTAGTTGTCTCTTATTTCCCCAATCCCCTTAATTAATGGGTGTCTCCTAACTAGGTTTTAGTTAGAGTTGGATTAGGGTTCTTCTTAGCTAGGCTAGGGTTGGTTGACTCAAATTCTATTCTATGCACAACCCATTTTCTCAAGTTTTTTTTAATTTCTAAATAAAGATTCCTTTTTAATAATTTCATGCACATGTGCACATCTTATCAATTATTTACTTACTATTTCCTAACCATTGATTTCCTTCAAATATTTACTCATGTCACAGTTCAATTAGTCCCTTTATTTAAATATTAGACTTCTCATTGGACTTTTGTTTTGTGTTAGGGTCCTAACCCGCACATAGCTAGAACAATATATTCGTATGTAATAAAGGTCAATATTAATAAGGCCTTTCAATAGAATATAATAAGGCAGATGTAAGAAGACCTAATAGAATCTTCCACTTCTAGAAGGATCTTCCTCTAGATGCTTCTTTTTAGTATAAATAGGAGTCGAGGGTATGAGAACCCTAGCTTGGATATTATTGTAAGAGATCTCTTCTCAACTAGAGGTTGCCCCCTCGAAGAGGCCCGTGAACATTGCTTTCATATTCAAAGTGCTATTTCTTTTGTTATTCTTATATCATTTCAGTGTTATTGTGGTGAATGTTATGGTTATATTGTTGTTATTACTAGCATTTTATTTCTATTCTGCATACATTTTATATCTGGTATATTACAAGTGGTATCAGAGCACTTTCCTCGGCAAAAAGTGTGGGTTAAATTTTTTTCAGGGTAGAGACTTATTCTGGCCTCTTTAAGCCACAGAGATCTATCGTTATGCACATAAACCCATGATTGAGGGATTCATACACGCAGGAAATACAAGTGGTCCTTAAGCACACAGTTTTTGTCCACCCTTGTAACTCTTTTTGGTACCCCTTCGAGTGGTAGCACATCATAAAACACATGTGTATGGATCAACCTAGATTACCTAAAGCCCTCTTTAGAGAAACTGATCGGTCGCTTGACTGCTATAGTGTCATCGAGAACAACACTCAGGAAGATACTCTCTAGTACCTGGGTAGTCGGGTAGTACGGCTAAGTGTATGGTCTATCCTCCTTAGTTAGTGCCCTAAGATATTGGGTCGAGTACTACTGTTGGAACCCGCATGTATATCGGAGAGATATAGCACAGGGAAAACCCTGGTCTGTAGAACCTTTGAATACCTAACCATAGGGGAGAGAAACATAAACAAATTAAAACAGACAAGATCTATCCGTGCAACTGTGTTCGGGTTGCCAAGTAAATACACATTTCTTTTTGGTTAATCATTTGGGCAGTTCCTCTCTATAGTATTCTTTAGACCAGATGTTAAAAAAAAAATGAGTTTGGAAATTTTTTCACCATTATTTCATCCCTATTCCATTGGATTCATCTCTTCGCCCTTATCACATTCATACATATCATTTTTTCGGCAAATTTTTTTTACCCTGCCTGCCCCTTTTCAGTTCCCCCATCCTCATGGCCCATACTCATAGCCAAGACTTGGAAGCTCGCTTCAACACCTTGTAGTCTGGTCTCATTGAGACCCAACAAGAAGTGAAAAAACTCAGTACCAATGTCACCGCCATCAATACAACCATGCAGTCCTCAATGGGAGAAATCAAACAAGACCTCACCACCCATCTTGAATCATTCTTTTTGGAACTCTACACCAAACTGCATATCCCTATAGATAACCCTTCCTCTTCCTCACCCCCACACACTGAAGGTGACCATTCCTATCATTCTCGTACCTTGCAGAACCATCACTTTCAACGTGACCTACGCCTTCCACGGGTGGATGTGACCAAATTTGATGGCTCGGACCCCACTGGTTGGGTAACCCAAATGGAACATTACTTCTCTTTATACAGCATTACATATGAATTGGCCAAACTCTAGTATGGTGTTCTCCATGTAGATCAAGAACATTGGAAATGGTGGCAATGGAGAAAAAATTGTCATCAAGGGTATATTGCTTGGACAAAATTTGTGGCAGATCTTTATGAACGCTTTGACACTGACACCAACCATTTGGGCTGTTTGAAAAAGATGAAACAATTAGGAACAGTGGAATACTTTATAGATTCCTTTGAGCGTCTAGCTTTTAGAATAGAGGGAATGTCTGATGCCTTTTTCCGAGAGTGTTTTATCAGCGACCTCAATGATGAAATTCGGGCCCATATCCTCATGGCTCAGCCTAAGAGTTGGGTGGAGGCTACCAAAAGAGCTAAAGAATCACAATAGGTTGTATCTTCTCAAAACCGCAAACCCTCCTTCATCCTTTTCCCTAGAATAGTAAATCCCACTACTCCCTCTGCTCAACTAAAGATCCAAAAATTGACCCAGGCTTAAATGGTTGAATGCCAACTCAAATTCCTTTGTTATAACTATGATGACAAATATTTCCCGAGCCACAAGTGTAAAGAATAAAATATTTTTATGGCCATCTCTGAAGACATTTTGTAAAAAGATGAAGAAACTCCATCTATGTCTGAATCACCTAAATCCACTGACATAACCCCTCCCTCAGACCCTCCTGAAGTAGAACCAGTCATTTCCCTCAATGCTCTCACTGGCTTCTCCAATCCCTAAACCCTCAAGCTAATAGTTTACATCAAGCATCGAAAGGTCATCATTCTGGTTGATAGTGGCAACACCCATAATTTTATTCATTGTAGAATTGCCCAAGAAACTCATTGCTACATCCATGCCGTCTATAATTTCCAAATCATGATTGCCAATGGTGGTTCCATGAAATGTGGAGGGCATTGTGAAAATGTACGTCTACAAATTGGTGACTACCACCTGAAATCCCATATGTTTGTTATCGACATGGCAAGTTGTGACATTGTGTTGGGTGCAGACTGGCTAACAACTTGGGGTCCCATTCTCATGGATTTTAAAGACTTAACCATGCAATTCGACCAAGAGGGCTACCAATATAAGTTCGAAGGAATCACCGCAGGTTCACCTGATATCATTACTTCCCATCACATGGAAACGATGCTCAAAAAGGGTCATTCTGGTGTTATCGCCCAACTCCATGCCATATAAGCAACATAGACACCTTTCGTACCGCAAGACCTCCAAGACATCCTTTCTAAACATCAATTGGTCTTTTCCACTCCCAAAGGCCTCCCTCCTTCTCGTGGTGTTCATGATCATTCCATTCCCCTTGTACCAGGAAGCCTTCCTCCCAATATCTGTCTGTATTGTCACCCCTTTTCCCAAAAAAATGAAATTGAGAAAATTGTCCAAGAACTCCTTAATGCAGGCATTATCCGCCCTAGTACGAGTCCCTATTCATCTCATGTGGTCATGGTTCTGAAGAAAGAATGTTCTTGGTGAATGTGTCCTAACTTCTGTGCCCTCAACAAACTTACCCATCAAAGACAAATTCCTCATTCCTGTCATTGATGACCTCCTGGATGAATTGAGTGGCGCCCAATTCTTCACTAAACTAGATCTTTGTTTGGGCTACCACCAGATACACATGAACAAGGAAGATATTCCCAAGACTTCCTTTAGAACTCATGAGGGCCACTATGAGTTTTTGGTCATGCCCTTTGGCTTGTGTAATTCCCCCTCCACCTTCTAAAGCCTCATGAATCATGTCTTCCATCCTTTTCTCTGCCATTTTGTCTTAGTTTTCTTTGATAATATCCTCATCTATAGAAAAACTTGGACAGACCATATTTCTCATGTGGATTGAGTTCTCCATCTACTCTCTCAACACCAACTTTTCCTGAAATAGTCTAAATGTGCTTTTGGCGCCTCAGAAGTAGAATACTTGGGTCATCTGGTTGGCAAAGATGGTGTCAGGGTGGATCCTAAAAAGATTGAAGCTATGCAATACTGGCCTCACCCAAAGACTCTTAAGAGTGTGTGTGGATTTCTAGGCTTAACAGGGTATTATCACAAGTTTGTTAAGAATTATGGGAAGATTGCAGCACCTCTCACTGCTCTCCTCAAAAAGAACTCTTTCACTTGGACTCCAACCACTTCTCAAGCTTTTCAAACCTTGAATATGGCCATGTGCACCACTCTAGTCCTTTCCCTTCCTGATTTCACAAAGACCTTTGTGTTGGAATGTGATGCCTCAGGGAAAGGAACTGGTGTTGTCCTTATGCAAGAGGGTCAACCTTTGGCCTTTACCAGCAAGCAACTATTTGAAAGAAATCTAGGAAAATCCATCTATGAAAAGGAAATGTTGGCTATTCTTCATGTCGTGGATCTGTGGCATCCTTATCTATTGGGGAAACGGTTCCAAATTAAGACAGACCATCAAAGCCTCAAGTATTTTCTGGAACAATGCATTTCCTCCCCAAAACAACAAAAATGAGTGACTAAACTCTTTGGATAAGATTATGATATCATTTATAATAAAGGAAAAGACAATGTGGTTGCGGATGCACTTTCCCAAAAATATGAAGATGAAGGATTCCTTTTTTCTCTTTCATTCATTGTACCAGATTGGCTCCAAGCCATTCGTCGGGAATGGCTACAAGATCCCAAAAGTTCGGAGTTGATCCAACAATTGCATTCCAATGCTCCAACTTCCCCAGGGTACTCTTGGCTCCATGAGGAACTTCGATACAAAGGCCATTTTTATTTAAGTAAACAATCAAAGCTTAAATCCACGGTAGTTTCTGAGCTTCATGCTACACCCACAGCAGGGCACTCCGAGTTCACCAAAACCTATGACAGGGTCAAACATTCTTTTTTATGGGATGGTATGAAACAGGACATTTGTAATTTTGTATCTGAATGTGACGTGTGTCAACGCAACAAGCGAGAAATAGTCAAATCGTCGGGCACACTACAACCACTGTTGATTCCACCTGCTATTTGGAAGGATATCTCTATGGATTTTATTTTCGTCTTACCCAAATCGAGAAATAAATCTATCATCATGGTGGTTCTTGATCGCCTTTCTAAGTATGATCATTTATGTGCCCTTCAAAACCCATGTACACCATCCACGGTGGCTCAATTCTTCATGGATCAGGTCTTCAAGCTTCATGGCATGCCACACTCTATTGTTTCTGATTGCGACCCAACTTTCACATGCAATTTTTGGCAAGAATTGTTCAAGATACAAGGCACATAATTTCATCTCAGCACAACTTATCATCCCCAGACTGATGGCCAAACAGAAGTTGTCAACAAGTGTTTGGAAACATATTTGAGGTGTTTTTCCTCGGAAAAGAAAAATTAGTGGGCTCAATGGTTACCCCTAGCTTAATGGTGGTACAACACTTCATACCATATAGCTACACGCATGAATCCTTTTGAAGCTGTATATGGACAGAATCCACCTTCAGTTCTCTCATACTTACCAGGTGCCTCGAAGGTCCAGGCGGTTGACCTAACACTTATAGCTCGAGAGGCCATTCTCCGTACCCTCAAAGAGAATTTGGTCATGGCATAGAATCGCATGAAGCAACAAGCATATCAAGGTCTCTCTGGACGTCAATTTGCAAAAGGGGATCAAGTGTTTCTTCGACTGTAACCTTACAAGAAAACTTCCCCCAAGGTCGAGCATTGTCAGAAGCCAGAGCCCAAATTTTATGGTCCTTATACCATACTCAAGCATGTGTGACAAGTTGCCTATTAGTTAGCTTTGCCCAGCCATTCGAAGCTACATCATGTTTTTCATGTTTCATGCTTAAAGAAGGTGATTGGAGCTAAGTGCTAAATTCAAACCAACCTTCTAGAGTTAGTTGAAGAAGGATCCATTTGGCTACAAATAGAAGCAGTTTTGGACTAGCATGAGTGTCGCCTATGTCAGAGAACCATCAAGGAATTTCTAGTTTAGTGGAAAGATACAACTCTAGCAGACGCCACTTGGGAACCAGCTCCCATTCTGCAGCAATTTCCTCATCTCAAGCCTTAAGGGAAAGGCTATTTTTAAGGGGGCAGACATGTTAGGGTCCTAACCCGCACATAGGTAGAACAATATATTCAGATGTAATAAATTTCAATATTAATAAGGCCTTTCAATAAAATAGAATAAGGCAGATGTAAGAAGACCTAATAGAAGCTTCCGCTTCTAGAAGGATCTTCCTCTAAATGCTTCTTTTTAGTATAAATAGGAGTCGAGGGTATGAGAACCCTAGCTTGGATATTATTGTA
>SNQJ01S0002093.1:122210-134460 GCA_010110895.2 Picea sitchensis
TAGAATAAGGCAGATGTAAGAAGACCTAATAGAAGCTTCCGCTTCTAGAAGGATCTTCCTCTAAATGCTTCTTTTTAGTATAAATAGGAGTCGAGGGTATGAGAACCCTAGCTTGGATATTATTGTAATAGAGCTCTTCTCAACTAGAGGTTTCCCCCTCAAAGAGGCCCATGAACATTTCTTTCAGATTTAAAGTGTTATTTCTATTGTTATTCTTATATCATTTCAGTGTTATTGTGGTGAATGTTCTGGTTATATTGTTGTTATTCTTCCATTACTAGCATTTTATTTCTATTCTTCATACATTTTATATCTCGTATATTACATTTTGATTTCATAATTAATAATCTATTCTTTAATTAATTATTTTAATCCAACAAGGTCTAATCATTCCAATGTTTTCTAGGCCACCTATGTTTATTTACTCAGTTTCAGTTGTGTGACATGCCCTTCAAGATGCATCTCTATGCTCCAAGGGTGCCACTAACGTTGACATGTTTTGGAAGTTTTTCCAACCCCTTGGAGTCAAAACTTCATCCGGTCGACCTTGTGAGAGACTAAGGGATTCTAAGGAATAAGGATTCCACCTTATTGTGCACCCCTTAGAAATCTACATGAGCGACTATCTCAGTCTTCCCTCACAACATCATGGACCACCCAAACTAGGTAATTGTCAACCTACAGTTATGGCCATAGAGAGATTGTTAGTAGGTTGTGACAAGGATGATTCCACCCCTCTCCCTCAATATCTGGTTTTTTTTGCAAGGCCCATTTACTCCTTATGTGAGTCAGATTGGTAAGAATCGTCAAGCCTGCATCCACTGACAAAGAAAATTTCAAAATCCATATACATAAATCATACTAAAATACATCATACATCATATATGAATAATAATGAAATAATCAAACAATACAATCCACTTCCTGACTCAGACTGGAGTTGAAGAAATCCATTTGATGCCACCGACATCCATAACATGTAATCTGTCCTACATACTCAAGACGACTTGTCAAAAGAACATGTTAACACATATATATACATCAATATAATCAATCATCTATAACACCTCAACATCAGCATATGTAACCCATAATCGGAATGAAATCATAGTGTTCCATACCCGGATCACTTGCAAGCAAGTGTCCTCAAAGAGTAAGTCAATAATAGTATGCTCAGTAGAGCGGGATGTTATATACACCCCTTATTATTTTAAAATTCATCTAAAAGTTCGTACGATATACGTAAAAGAAAGTAAATAATTGTATCTTATATAGATCTATATGTCTAATCTATCAAATAAGTAAGGAAATTTTTGGCACATCTCATATGTGTTCTCACATGTAAATGAGTGTGGACTATAATTGTCCCAATGGACTTTGACATGATTGATTGTTCGACATCGTAGCTTTCGAATGCGATGGTCCGGAATGTGGATTGGCTCAGCCATGAGATAACCCTCGTATGACAGTCACAAATAATTCATGTCAATAACATGTGAAGGGTCACTAATATAATGTCTCAAAATAGATACATGAAAAACATCGTGCATACGCCTCAAAGAATCAAGAAAGGCTAGTCGATAAGAGACATGTCCTTTATTTTCTACTACTTCAAAGGGTCCCACAAATCTAGGAGAGATTTTATCACCCTTTGAAAACTTGGTCGAACTCTTATACGGTTTTACCTGTAAGAAGACTCTGTCTCCAATTTCATAGCTGCAGTCAACGTGATTCATATCAACATAACTTTTTTTTCGATCTTGCACTTCTTTAATCCTCTATCATTCTGCTTGCATCTATTCTTTCATTTCTTGTATCACTTCTGGTCCTACAAAAATTCTATCCTCGAGTTGATCCCAACTCAATGACGTTCGACACGATCTCCCATAAAGAAATCCAAATGGTGCCATCTTAATCGTACTTTGATAGATGTTATTGTAAGAAAACTCTAGTAGTGGAAAGAATTATTCCCGACGTTTTTATTTGTCCATTACATACATATGTAACATATATTTCAAAATATGGTTTGTTCTTTCTGTTTTCCCATCTGTCTTTGGGTGATAAATTGTGCTAAATTTTAATTGTGTTCCCAAAGCCTCTTGGAAATTGGTCCCAAATCGTCCTCTAAACACTGATCCTCGATCATATATTATATTTCTTGGTACTCCATGTAATCTCACAATCTCATTGAAAAATAATCTAGCTATTTAAACTGCCTGATACGTTGTATGCACTGGAATAAAATGTGCACTATTCATCAGAGTGTCTACTAACACAAAAATCGAATTGTGTCTTCTTGTCATCAGTGGAAATAAAACAATAAATTCCATCGAAATGACTTCCCATTTCAATTCAGGAATAGCATGTGGTTGTAACAATCATGTTGGATGTCTGTGTTTAGCCTTCCTTCACCTGTTGACATTATAGACATCTCTCCACATAACTTACTATATCTTCTTTCATTCTCTTCCAGAAGAATACATGATTAATATCTGCCTTCATCAATGTGACTCTCGGATGATCCATGTATAATTCCCTATGAGATTCGATCAATATCAAACTTCTTAATTCAGTGTTAGGTGGTACATAAATTCTTTCCTTAAATATCAACAATCCATCATCATCTAGTGAATAACCTTCATACTTTGATACTGTCATGGTACCTTGTCCAATATTATTCTTAACTTCTTTATACTAGTCATCATTGATTTGTAGTATTATAATATTTTCTCTAATATTCGTCCTTAGAGGTAACACCAAAAATATGTATGGCCTCCTACTCAATTCATCTTCCACTCGGTTCACAGTTCCTTTAATGTAAGTAATTTCAAAACCATATTCGCTAAATAATTCTGACAAACGCCTTTGTCTCACATTCATGTCACTTTGTGTAAAAATATTTTGCAATCCACAGTGATCTGTCTTTAATTCAAATTTTCGTCCAATCAAATAATGTCTCCATACTCTCAAGGTATAAACAATAGATAATAACTCCAAGTCATGTGTTTTGTATTTATCTTCATGCTTTGTCAATTTCCTTGAAATGTAAGCGATCAATCGACCATCTTGCATCAAAACTTCGCCTAACCCTTCCTTGCATCTGTCTGTGCATACCAAGAATTCCCTGTCCATGTTGGGGAATTTTAGTATTGGCTCTTTTGTCAGAAAATCTTTGATCCTTTGAAATACTTCCATGCATTTCTCAGTCCACAAGAACCTATTTTTCTTCTTCTGCAATTCCGTGATCGAATTTGCTATCTTTCAAAAACCTTCAACAAATCGTCGGTACTACCCTACTAAACCCATAAAAATGCATACTTCTTGTACATTTTTTGGTACTGGCCATTCCATGATAGCCTCTACTTTCATTGGATGCATAGTGATACCTTCGCTAGCTATGACATGTCCCAAGTAGTGAATCATAGATTGGTAAAGAGAGCATTTGGATAGCTTCTCATACAATTTGTTTTCTCTTATGGACTACAGGACCAACCTCAAGTGTTCATCATGCTCTTCCTTCGTCCAAGAATAAATAAGTATGTCATCAATGAATATCAAAATGAATTTATCTCAGTATTGGTGGAATATACTATTCATTTGGCACATAAAGTTCATCAATGCATTTGTAAGTCCAAAAGGAATCACTGCAAACTCGTAATGTCCATAATGTGTTCTAAAGGTGGTCTTACTGATAATGTGTTCTAATTTTTTTTTCTCCCTGACCTGATCAAATAGATCATTAATCCTAGGTTGGGGATATTTTTTTTCAATCGTCATTTTATTTAATTGATGATAAGTTTAATAGAATCAAAGGCTTATTTTTCAATTGTATTCCATTTAGAAACATAATTATTTTTTATCATGTTTTGTAATGGTAAAACAATCTGAGTGAAATCAAGAATGAAACATCTTACAAAATTGATTTGACCGAGAAACGATTGCATAGATTTCTTATTATGAGGAAATGGAATTGTAGCTATAACTTTGATTATGGAAGGTTCAATTGTAATTTATTCTTTAGACATAAAGAATCCTAACAATTTTCCTTCTTGAAGTGAAAAAAATGATTTCTTAGGATTCAATGAGATTCCATATCTTCAACATTTTTCGAAAATCTGTTTTAAATGATGGATGTGATATGAATATTTTTAAGAATAAATGGTAATATCATTGAAATAGATAACAAAAAATGCTTTAATCAGTCCTCTAAAGGAAATATCCCTCGCTAGAAAGTTGCACCAACGTTTACAAATACAAATGACATTTTTTTATAGGCATAAGTACCCCATTTGGTTCTAAATGTAGTTTTGAGTCTATCATTCGGGTGCACTAAGATCTAATTATACCGAAAAAACCCATATAAAAATGACATCATTTCAAAACCAAAAACTAATTGAAGAATTCTTTCCATAGGAGGTAATGGAAAATTATATTTTTCAGAAGCTCTGTTGAGGTTTCTGAAAACAATACAAATTCGTATATCACCATTCTTTTTCCTAACTCGAACAAGATTAGACACCCATTTAAAATGTCTTACCAGAAAGATAATTTTATCTTTTAATAGTTTATTCAGTTCATTTCTTATTTCTGATTCTAGATTTGGATGAATATTTCTAAGTTTTTGTTTCACGATCTTTTCTTTTGAAATCATAGGAATTGTATGTTGAATTATAGATGTATCAAAAGTTTTCAAGTCGGAATACGACTATGTTAAAAAATCATTATATTGTTTGATAAGATCAATGAAAATGACTCTTTCATAAGATGAACAACCTAATCCTGAGTTCATATTTTGAGGAATCTGATCTGTACCCAAATTAATGATCTCAACATTCATAGTAGGACTATTATTTTTTCAATTTGTTGGTTTCTTAAATCTATCTTTGAGATCATAGAAGTCTTCTAACTTAACTACAGATTTGGGAATGATGTTTTTAGATTTGATTTCGTCACCTTCAAGAGATTGATTCAATTCATGATCACAAGAGTCCTCGTCGATGATGTCTTTATCATAGGTTCCCTCTGAAGTGAGGAAATTAATAATATCTTCATCATCATTAAAAATTAGTTGCTTACTGATATTATTTGGCATTGAAGGTTTAAAAATTGATTCCACTTGAAATATATCAGGACTGAAATCTTCAGGAGGAATAATATTTGAAGAAACATTTACTAATAAATAAACACTAGGATTTTTAAATCTCGAAATAGGATTATTGTTAAATGTCAAAACATTCCAAATGAGGTCTTGTACTAGTTGTCGATAATTCCTCAAATGATTGGAATCATAATTAATTGTATTTCTTACCTGTTTAATAATGATTTCTGAATCACCAAATGCAAAGATGTCTTGCACATTAATGTTGATATCCTTCTTTAGACCGTGTACTAGTGCTTCATACTCAACAATGTTATTATTACATTCAAATTCAAGTCTGCAGGTTAACATGGTTTTTTCTCTATTGGGATTAACCAAAATGAAACCCCCACCATCTTTGTCATTAAATTTGAAACCATCAAAGAACAATTTCCAAAATGGATATTTTACGGAGGTATTTATAGAATTATCTACAAAATTTACATAGTGAGAAAGATCAATTTGAGAAAATTTCTTGATTTTCGAACCAAAGTTCTGTTGAAAAGGAGAAATCTCAGTGACAAAATTCCCAAAGAGTGAATCATCTCAGTAATTTCCTATAATGGAATTGACAAAAACATCGGGTTCATTTTTCCCTTGTAAACTAGTAACATTAAATTTCACATGTTTTTCTCTATCAATCTTGATATGATTAGGTTTTCCATTATAAGAAATCCAAAGGTGTTCCCAATCCGTGGAAAAATAACCATTAAGATTTGCAGAACAATCTTGGCTTAAGATCAAACCATAGGCATCAGAAATGTCAACAATTATAATATCTATGATTTTAAATACTTTAGGATTGGAAGAAAGTTTGATCAGAACCTTATTTAATTCTCCTAATAACTTTACTTTTTTTTTGTTTAACTCGACAATCTATATGGATGATTTTTGTGTTTGGTCATTAATTTGAAGACAAAAGGAATAAGGCATAATGTTCAATGATGGACCAGAATCAACTAGACAATTGTGTACATTTTTGTTAAAAAAATTCAAAATTAAGAAGTAATGGAGGCATATGTGAGTTGTATCTATCACCAATTAAGACTGCATCGGTGTACCTATCAAATGAAGAGTTCTGAGAAATTTCTTTTTTTTCTTTATTTTCTACTTTGGTAGAAGGTAAAGATGATTTGCTAGTAGCACCTAAAACTTTTAACAAATTATTTTTCCGATATTTTATCTTTCTTAACTGATACAGAGAACTATTTTCCCTTGTCTTGTTCATATCTTCTATGATATTATATTCAATCTTATCATCAATTATTAAAATATTAGAAGATGGCTTGTCTTCATTTGATTATTTATGAGAATATCTAGATGTTGAAGGTGAAATTTTGCTTCTGGTTTGAGAAGCAAGAGATTCACGAGTTTCTTCTTCGAAAAAAATTCTATTGATGTCCCATAACATATTATTATCATGTATTTCATCTTCATTGACTTCTTCTTTGTCTGCATTGACCTCTTCTCTTTCGAAATAAGAAATGTGACTACCAGTAGGTACTTGCAAGTTCTTCTTGAAAATGGTCTAAAAAGTCTATCGAAAACTTCAACAAGTTTCCCATTAACATCAACCATTTCATTTTCTACTGTTTTCATAACCTTCTGAAGACTATCCATATCAAAAAGATCTTTATCCTTTGTCTCCCCTTTCATAATAACATTCTTTACTATCTGAGAATACTTTGGTTCCTCAACTGAATATTTATTTGAAATGCTTGGAATTTCCTTTTCAACCTCTAAAGCTTCATGCATTGCTTCACCTAAAATTATTCTTGGTTGCTCATTTAATAAACATATAAATAGATATTGGCAAACAAGAAGAACAAAAATCGATCTGAATATCAACTCCGGGTTTGGATGTATCAGGAATTTTATTAAGAAATTTAAGAAATCTTTGATTAAAATATTTAATTTTCTCTTTCAAACCCATTTTGATCTTAGAAAATTCTCCTAGTAAAGTGGATGATGTTTTATCATCTCCAATGTTTTTGATAAATAAATATTCAAAAGTATCCCAATTTTGCATTCTATTAGCTTGCTATGAAAAATACCAAGTATAATCCTATCCTTCGAAAGTATAGGCAAAAATTATACATACCACATCTTCTTCCTCAACACCTCTAGGGTTAATGGCTAACATAAATTTGTTGATATGTTCATCTGGAACTTGTTTTTATGTGTGATCAAATTTAGGAAACCATTTATCAAATTTTTTTGGAATATCTTGATGATCTCAACTTCTCCTAGTGTTCTCCATGGCCTTCTTGGTTGTTGGCTTTCCATAATGATGGAATGAGGAGAAGGGGGAAATGAAGGGAGAAGTAAAGGTGTATCTAGAGGAGGGGTTGGAGGACGATTACCACCACCAACTTCTAAAAGAGGTCTTTTGGGTTGTTGTGAAGGTAATGGAAATTCAATAGGTTTAATCCCTAATAATTGTCTCTAAGCCCTCGTTAGAACACCAAAAAGAGAATTATTGGTTTTTGCAGATCCTTGTGAAGATTCACTGTGGGTTATAAGAGTCTCTATTTGTTTCCTAATCCTTTGAACTTCGGGTGAAAACATAGGTTTCAAATAAATTCCAGATATGAGGTCAATAACATATTTATTATAGAAGACCTTCGAACATGAGCTTCAGATTGAGCATACTAAGTTGAAATTTCAATATCAGTAGCTTTGGGAAAAGTAACCTCTGAATTTATAGATGTAGATATTGATGATGATCTGGAAGTTGCAAGACATATTAAGGGAGAAGGTGATCTCTTAGGATGGTTGTCACTTTTTTGTGATTTTTCAGCCAATCATTATCTAAAGGCCCTCCTTCTAGCGTCGAAAATGTTGATGGAAAAAAATGACCATATTCAACATTTGGGAAAATCACCCAGTCATGATCTTAATTAGATCATTTTCCATTGAAATGGTGATTCTGACTGGTTCTCGAACCAACTATCCTTGATTAATCAAAGCTAAAACTAAAACAAACTAAACTAATCTAAACCTAATTTAACACTTGATATTTATTCAGGACTAAGCTTTGTGACTAAGCTTTGTGTTTGCTGACATATAATATTTATAAGTCGAGATAATCAACAAAAGAACATAACTATTCAAGAACAAAATAAAATAAACCAAAACTAAAATTCACTCAAAACACACATGGAACTTTACTCCAACGAAAAGACATTTTTATTTTTCAATAATACTTACTAAAAGAAATATAAAACAAGAGTTGTATAAAAAATTTTAAATAAATAATTCTTATTCTAAAATCATACACCATAATTAATATTCTAAATATTAATATAAATATCATTAAGTATAATCATTCTTTTTGCATATGAATTAATCATGAAAGACAATGCCCAAAAGATATACATCATTAAGCATTGGTTTCAATATTGCAACTTTGAATAAGATAAAAATTTATCCAAGGAGTTAAATAGACCTTGTGAAACAACAACATTCATATACAAATTCAATCAACCGATTATCATATGAAACAATAAGAAGAATCAACACACTTGATTAATTGTAAACAATTGTAAAAATCATAATACTGCAACATAATATTTAATAATCAAATTTCAATAAAAGATAAAGTATACATATACCAATAATAATACCAAGCATCAATACTTGAAATGCATATCGAAATTTGAATTTGATCTAGTCTTTATGTTAAAGAAAAAAGTTTAAACAATAGTGTCAAAGTCTCATTCTTCATTTAAATTATGAATTCCTTACACAAAATGAACTTACTCTTTATAAGAAAAGACAAGTCTTTATGTTAAAGAAAAAAGTTTAAACAATAGAGTCAAAGTCTCATTCTTCATTTAAATTATGAATTCCTTACACAAAATGAACTTACTCTTTATAAGAAAAGAGTTAAATATATTATATGTAAACCAATAGTGTCAAAGTCTCATTCTTCATTTAAATTATGAATTCCTTACACAAAATGAACTTACTCTTTATAAGAAAAGAGTTAAATATATTATATGTAAACCAATAATGATCACTTCCTCAAAAACAGGAAGGGGATAATGTCAAATTATTATTCATCCGAAACATACTCTAATTGTAACAAAATTTACAAAAAATATCTCTAGACATATCTACGATATTTAGAAAATGATAAAATCACTCTATACATGAACTTACTCCCTAAACTCGTAAATATTTTGTACACAATATTCTCGATCCAAAATCAACCATTACAAACCTATAAATACAAACAAAAAACAACTATTAACAAACTATATAAAAATAGAGGAGCTACAAAATTTTAATTTTGTAGCTCCTCTTTGAAAATGAAATAATAATAAATTAAAACAAAAAACCAATTCATACCTTCTTTAAAAAAAAATATAAGTTAAGTACCTGAGCATCAATGAGAAAGATTATTAACAAACTCTATAAAAATAGAGGAGCTACAAAATTCTTTGAAAATGAAATAATAATAATTTAAAACAAAAACCAATTCATACCTTCTTTAAAAAAATATAAATTAAGTACCTGAGCATCAATGAGAAAGATTATGTAAATCCGAGGTAACAAAAATATTGACCCCTGAGTTAAATCTAAGGTTTTAGATCAACAATTTGTTTCTCGTATTTTGCAATCAAGGTTTTGTTGCTTTCCTTGAGCTATTGATTTTCCAATTTGAGCTCCATTATATTTACTTGTAGAATAGGCATAGTATTGAAATAATTCTCTTTCCAGAATGAGTCCTTAAGATTTAAATCCTTCTTTGTCTTGTCTTCATTTTTTATTTCAACAGTAGGCATGGGTTCATTCTAAGAGGATAAATTTTCTCTATTTATTTAGGATCATCATCAAAGACAGAAAAAAGGGGCATAAGAATTAGACACCTTGCTAGTTTTATTTATGATTAAATCCTCTAAATATTCCTCCCTTGACATTTATTCTTAAAATTATTCGTTATCAACGAATTATCCAACGAGCCATGAACAAAAAATTTCATTACTTAATGATCTTATGAAGTCGGTTGGTTAATATCATCATGACCATGGGGTTCAACCAATATTTTACTATTTTTCATTGTCATTTCAGGTTCAGGACATAATCCAAATTTCATACTCATGCTTCTTGTAATTCGTCAAAGGGTCTCTTGAGGAACTGGAAAAAGAGGGAGGATGGTATCATTAACCCCAATCAAACTGGACTTGGAAATAATGGAGTAAGCACCAGTAGATTGTTGGCTATGGAGCCTGATTATCTTCTTGATTTATAGGTCTTTTACTTTCAGTCGTGTTTATACCCCACGAAGTATTTACACCCCAGAAGTATGTACACTCTTCCACACGGGGGAGTGTAGAGGTGGGGTACCCCCTCTGCGGGGTCTAGGGGGCCTATCCCCCCGGCTGGGGGGTTTGGGGGCAAGCAGGCCCCCAGTGGGGGTTCGGGGGCGAAGCCCCCAAAGCAAAGATTGCCTTGTAAAAGTATATTGTAATTTCATTGTAAATCTGGACCATTCATTATAGGGTTGCAGATCTAACGGTAGAGATTATGTTAGGGTTTTTCTCCCTAGAAGGCAACNTAGGGGGCCTATCCCCCCGGCTGGGGGGTTTGGGGGCAAGCAGGCCCCCAGCGGGGGTTCGGGGGCGAAGCCCCCAAAGCAAAGATTGCCTTGTAAAAGTATATTGTAATTTCATTGTAAATCTGGACCATTCATTATAGGGTTGCAGATCTAACGGTAGAGATTATGTTAGGGTTTTTTTCCCTAGAAGGCAACCCTCTTTTATGAGGGAAATATATCGCGGCTATGGATGGTGGTGAATATTGTCTTCTGAGAGAGGAGACTGTGAGAGAAAGAAGAAGAAGTTACAACGGGTTTTGTTGTAGGTTGTATCCCTTCATTTGTTGGATAATAATAAAGGAAGGACCTGACAATTTCTCTGGTGGACGTAGCCCACACTGGGTGAACCACGTAAATCTGTGTCTCTCTTGTATTGTGTGTATTTTATGTTTTGTTTATGCATTTGTTTTATTTTATTGCTCTGCGGTCCTGTTTTTATAACAACTGGTATCAAAGCATAAGGTAACTCGCAGGAAAAGAGGGTTCCTGGTTCGAGTGGGAGCAATGTCGGAAGATGGAAAGTTTAGGGTCGAGAAATTTAACGGCCAAAACTACCAATTAAGGAAGATGCAAATGGAAGACTATTTATATCATAAGGATCTATTCCTACCATTGAGCAGAGTAGCAAAGAAGCCGGCGGCCATGAAGGACGAAGAATGGGAGATTCTTGATAGAAAGGCTCTAGGAACGATACGACTGAGCTTGGTAGCATCAGTGGCTTTCAATATTTCGAAAGAAAAGACAATGAAGGGTTTGATGGACACGTTGGCCAAATTGTATGAAAAACCCTCGGTGTCGAATAAGGTATTTCTAATGAAGAGATTATTTAATATAAAGATGTCAGAAGGTGGGTCTGTTGCAGATCATTTAAATGATTTTAATATGGTTACTAATCAACTAAGTTCTGTAAAAGTGGACTTTGATGATGAGGTTAGGGATCTTCTAATCTTATGCTCATTGCCAGAAAGTTGGAATGGCTTGGTCATGGCTGTAAGTAACTCTGTCTCTGGTTCAAATACTTTAAAATTTGATGATGTTGTTGGAGTTATCCTTAGTGAGGAAATGTGACGGAAAATCACAGGTGAGACATCAGGAAATGCGTTGAACATGGAGAACAGGGGAAGACAAAAGGATAGAGGATAGGGCTCAGGAAACCATGGAAATTCTAAGAAGGGCAGATCCAAATCTAGACTTGGAAAGATAGAGTGCTAGAATTGTGGGAAGAAAGGACATCTGAAGAAAGACTACAGAGCTCCAAAGAAACAAAGAGATGGACAACAGGAGAGAAATCAGGAAGAAAATGTAACAGGTGATGTGTTACAATATTCTTTGATTCTTTCTGTAGATAATATTTATGAGTCTTGGGTAGTAGATTCAGGAGCTTCATTTCATGCCATACCCCATAGGAAACATTTTCTAGATTATGTTCAAGGTGATTCTGGACAGGTTCATTTGGGTGATAATAAACCATGCAAAATTGTTGGAATGGGAAAGGTAAAAATAAAGCAACG
>SNQJ01S0002093.1:134470-169456 GCA_010110895.2 Picea sitchensis
TTCAAAACTGCAAAAGGTTGTTGCACTTTCAACAACAGAGGCAGAGTATGTTGCTGCTACAAAGGCTAGTAAAGAGATGATTTGGTTACAAAGTTTTATGGAGGAATTGGGAAAGAAGCAAGAGAACAACAAGTTGTACTATGACAGTCAGAGTGCCATTCACCTTGCCAAGAAATCAACCTTCCATTTGAATAATAAGCATATACAATTGAGGTACCATGTCATACGATCCACCTTGGAAGATGGACAATTGAAGCTAGAAAAGATACACACTAGCCAGAATCCTGCAGACATGTTAACAAAGGGAGTGACCAGGGAGAAACTGAGTTCTTGCTCAGTTTCAGTTGGTCTTCAAGAATGAATATGAAAATGAGAAATTTGCCAGGTCCAAGAAGGTTCAGATTCCAGCATATACAGCAGCGGTGGAGTTGTTGAGATCAGTCTCCAAGTGGGAGATTGTTGGTTGTGGAGCCTGGTTGTCTTCCTGATTTATAGGTCTTTTACTTTCAGCCGTGTTTATACCCCATGAAGTATTTACACCCCAGAAGTATGTACACTCTTCCACACGGGGGAGTGCAGAGGGGGGCTACCCCCTCTGCAGGGTCCGGGGGGCCTATCTCCTTTACTGGGGGGTCTGGGGGCAAGCAGGCCCCCAGTGAGGGTTCGGGGGCAAAGCCCCCGAAGAAATTTTTTCCTTGTAAAAGTATATTGTAATTTCATTGTAAATCTGGATCGTTCATTATAAGGTCGTGAATCTAACGGTAGAGATTATGTTAGGGTTTTTTTCCCGAGAAGGCAACCCTCTTTTATGAGGGAAATGTATTGTGGCTATGGATGGTGGTGAATATTGTATTCTGAGAGAGGAGATTGTGGGAGAAAGAAGAGGAAGTTACAGTGGGTTTTGTTGTAGGTTGTATCCCTTCATTTGTTGGATAATAATAAAGGAAGGACCTGGCAATTTCTCTGGTGGACGTAGCCCACACTGGGTGAACCACGTAAATTTGTGTATCTCTTGTATTGTGTGTCTTCTGTGTTTTGTTTCTGCATTTGTTTTATTTTATTGCTCTGCGGTCCTGTTTTTCTAACAGTCGGTTGGTTAATATCATCATGACCATGGGATTCAACCAATATTTTACTATTTTTCATTGTCATTTCAGGTTCAGGACATAATCCAAATTTCATACTCATGCTTCTTGTAATTCGTCAAAGGGTCTCTTGAGGAACTCGAAAAAGAGGGAATATGGTATCATTAACCCTAATCGAACTGGACTTGGAAATAATGGAGTAAGTGCCAGTTGTAAGCGCCGGTTGTAAGCACCAATTATAAGCTTTAGTTGTGAGAGTCAGTTGTAGGCATGTTAAGAGACAGTTTATAGTTAAGAGTCTAGTTGTCTTTGGTTTGCATGTAACCGACTCGGTAGAGTCTTTTCCTATATAAGGATGCAATTTGTCTTCATTGAATAACATACAAGTGAGCATAGCCTCACCATGTGTTTGTTTTGCATATTTTATCTTGGTATCAGAGCCACACAAGTGAGGTGCATAAATTCTAGAGGTTTGTAGGTCTCTCCTCTAGTAGGGTGCAAACCTATATTACTCACACTTTCATGCATACTCGAAACCAAACATTTTTGCACGTTGTTGTGCATTTAATTGCGAACTTCCTTCACGATTTTCGCAGCCAAGATAACATGACAGTGTGGAAATCTTTAGCAATTCCCATAGTCGGAGTAGTCGAGAGGTGCGGACATCCCGTATCCAGAATACATGTGAGGTGCGAAAACGTTCTTGTTTACGCATGCCTAAATTTTGAAGGAAATATTTTTTTTTTGCATGCGTGGAGGTTTGATAATCATCGTGAGATGTTTTTATTTTGCTGCGTGAGTTGACAGGAGAGACAAATTCCCTATCTCTTTGTTGCGTGAGACTGGCTGTGAGATTGAAGCGCGAGCTTGGGAGGAGCGCAGTGAAAGCGTGAGCTCGTAGCATTGCAGTGGTTGCTCGTCCAAAGAGGAGGAAACAGAGGTCGGAGACAGTCCACTCCGCTCATCCATTAGTGGTTGCATATTTGCATGGATTGATATTTACCTACGAGTGGTCGCTGCATTCAATGAAAGCGTGATTTTGTCTTTTTTATTCATAAATTTCGTTTGAGCGTGAGTTTTAGGGAGCTTTGAAAAAAGGGTGCCACGATTTATTTATTTTTAATCGTGAAGGAGTTAATTTTTTTATTACTAAAGTGTGAGGTGAAAATGGTGGAAGGAGTTATTAATTTTTTTTATTATTATTAAAGATGGATGTGTAAAGTTATAAATCCTTTTATTAAAGTGGGTTTTATTTTGAATTTTATTAAAAGTGAATTGTTATTCATAGTGGATATCTTCTATAAAGAGGTGAAGAGGGAGTTATAAGTTTTGTTTTTTTTTAAGTGGATATTTTGGATATCAAGATGTATGCATTATTTAAGTTGAGAATAGAGGAAGAATTGGATCAGTGGATCTGAAGGCAGAGCGACATACTACTTAGCACAGGAAAAAACTTGACAAAAATTTGCATATCCTTGGTGATTCACTTGCAGAGACTAAATTGCAACGATGGCAAATCCACTGGTGGAGACCTACCTCAACGAAGCCAACAAGTTAGATGGATTGAATTTCATTAACTGGAAATTCAAGATGCAGACGCTCATGGAAGGCTATGGTGTCTAGAACATTACGAAGGGAACTGAACTAAAACCTGATGCAGCTGCCGGTGCGATAACAACACAGATCTAAGATTGGGAGAAGCACGAAAACAAGGCAAAGGTATTGTTACGCATGTCAGTTAAAGATAGCATAATTCCACATATTAGAGATGCTACAACTTCTACTGCAGCATGGACAACAATTAAAGTATTGTATGAAACTAGCAACACAAATCGCATTTTGCTCCTAAAAACTAAATTACTAGGAATTAAGATGGATCGAAATGAATCTGTTAGTTCATTTTTGGGTCACATTAAAGAGGTGAACGACAAGATAGTATAATATAGGGGAAACTGTTTCCAACATTGATCTAGTGACTATTACCTTAAATGGTATGCTAGAAGATTATCATATGTTCATAACAGGTCTCGCAGCAAGGGAGAAACCTCCTATGTTTTAAGAACTAACAGGCATTTTGCTGCAAGAGGAAGAGGGGCACGGGAATCTGAAGCCTTAGAGTAAATATTTGGCACTGTGGTCAACTAATAGATCTGTGAGAGGGGGATCAAGAGTAAGAGGTAGAGGAGGAAGTTCATGGCAGAGAGGCGGTTCATGGTAGAGAGACAGCTCATCGCAGAGAAGACAATCTCAAAATCAAGGTATGCAATCTGATAGGAATGAGTCAAAGGGTTGTTTTTATTGTGGTCGACCTGGACATATGGTTAAAGACTGTCATAAGAAGAAAAGTGATGAGGCTAGGAATAAACCTAGAACACATTCAGGTCATTATGCANAAAATTCTTCAAATCAAGATCTCATATTATTTATTGCTAGTGATGATATTGATGAACCCCCAAATTTTGACTCATCGGATCTTAGGCTATTTGTGTTTTACGCTTCTTTATCTGTTCAAACGGATGATTTTGATGCTTGGTTTGTGGATTCTGGAGCATCAGTACATATGACTTGTAATAAAAATTGGTATGTTAATTTTAAAGAAACACAGAATGGTGCCAGCATATATCTTGGAGATGATCACGCTCATGAGATCAAGGGATATGGAGACATTCCTGTGACATTGTTGAACGGTACTATTTGTCACATTCGCAATGTGGTGTATGTGCCAGGAATAAAGAAAAAATTGATCTTTGTGTCCACCATTACAAATCAGAACTTGAAGGTTGAATTCTTCAAGAATTATTGCATAGTGAAGGATCTGCTAGACCACTTCCAAACTGTTGCAACGGGAGTCAGAGCAGGAGGTCTATACAAACTTGATGTTACCAGCAAACACACATCATGCATTGACTTCTGCAACTATGCCAATAGAGATTCTTTGGCATCAAAGGTATGGACACATCAATCATCCTGATTTATTGTTATTACAGAAAAAGAATATGGTTGAAGGACTTCCCATGTTAAAGAATGAGAAAGTTGTTTGTGATGGATGTGCAATAGGAAATATGCACAGAGATGAATTCCCCTCTAATATTTATAAGAAAAAGAGAGATGTGTTAGATATTGTGCATACTGATGTTTGTGGGCCTATGCAGACTAGGTCTTTAGGAGGTGCATTTTACTTTCTGTTGTTTATTGATGATTGCATGAGATACACATGGGTTTACTTCCTTAGACGAAAAAGTGATGTTTTTGAGTACTTTAAGGAATTCAAAACCATGGTGGAAAAGCAGACAGGAAAATCCATCAAAATCCTCCATTCAGATCAAGGGGGAAAGTATAAATCAGGGGACTTCAACAAATATTGCAAAGATAATGGAATAGTACAACAGTTTACAGTACCTCACACTCCATAGCAAAATGGAGTCACTAAAAGGAAAAACATAACTCTGGTAGAGTGTGCATGTAGTATGATGAAAGGTAAGAATCTCTCAAATGCATTTTAGGCTGAAGCCATAAATACTGCAGTTTATTTAAAGAATAGAAGTCCAACAAGGTGTCTTGATAATGTTACTCCTTTCGAAGCCTTGAATGGTTCCAAACCTGCAGTTCATAATTTGAAAGTATTTGGGTGTAAGGATTTTGCTCATATTCCAAAGGAGAATAGAAGGAAATTGGATGCTAAAGCCATTAAATGTATTTTCATTGGGTACTATTCTGAATTTAAAGCATACAAATTGTTTGATCCTGCTACTCACAAAGTATTTGCAAGTAGAGATGTACTTTTCCATGTGCAGGAAGCAAGAAATCATGATGACAACAATCATGAGGAATGGCAGAGACTTCTTGATGAAGGAGTTAAATAAGAGCAGCAGCAGCAACAACAACCCACACAGTAGTAGCCATCCCCTCAACGACAGTAGGAGCAGCATGACGTAGACCCCTTCTGACCCTCGAGCCGAAGTCCACTCACAGGATCGTTCAATCACTTCCCCGACCTGAAGTAGCTCTTTTGATTCCCTGCTGGAACCCCAAATTTTTGATCCATAGGTCCTTCTTCTTACCTCACGGTATTCTGCACACGACCATGAAATTCGGGTTTCAGAAACCTCAGTGTCCCGATGTCAAGAGCCTCTGTCCCCTTGACTTTCCAATCACCGAAATGTCAATTTGTCAGAAAGGCTTTTCTTGCATTAGCCCTTATGGATATGTACCTAGTCCATGTGACCACTCCTCATAAGACCACAGTCTTATTTCCTTTTGGGACTTGTCAATATGAGAGCCTGACCTATTTTCAACGGGACTCCCGAATTCCCGATTACCGATTTGCCAAAATGGCCTCCTTCCAAAAAATCTCCCGAAATCCTGGATTGTTTCCACACATCTCCTCAAGATGGATGGTCCTCCTGCATTTCACGATTTCATGACTTGCGACCCCCAGTGACACAAATCCTCTGTCAACTTGAAACCTCGGTAGCCTAAATACCGACGGGTTCCTCGATCTCTACCACGTGTCCCAAGGAATGGATGGTTGTGATATTTTCGAGACTTCGGTAGGTGTGAAGTCGAAACGCTCACCTCTGTAAGTCCCGGTGTCTGAATCCCTGATGTGGGTGATCTCATGACATGCATCCTCCTTCCATCAGATGACTGCGAATCCTTTCACTATTCTAGGACTTTCGTCGTGGAGTGTCCTGACCTCTTGTCCTCGAGACCTCCGAAATCCTGAAGTCTGAAATCCTGATAGCTTAACTCCTCCTTCAAGACTTTTTCTTTTGTTCATGAACGCTTAACCCTCATGCATCTCCTGACAGATCCAACAGCTGTCAGTTTTTTTGACTAAGATTTGACGGTTCAGATATGTCCTTCCTATGCGCTCCTCCTATGTTGCTTCCTGGACGTGGGCACTTCAACGGTTCAGATATTCTGGCTAGATTCGACGATAGTTGTGCTCTTCCTAAGCATGCGCGTTCTTCATGAACTTGGAATATTTTCCAAGTACTAAAGGCCTCGACCTTTTCTCTTCTCCTCTGCAAGCTCTACATTCTTAAGTCTCGCTTGCGTTCTCAAGGACGCTATTCCTCCTGAGCTTGGCCCTTTCAAATCCTCAAAGGGTTCTTCGAATCCTGTGCTTCTGCAAAACCTCTGCACACACAAAGTGCTATCCATCCTGAGCTTCCTCACAAACTCAGATCTCTAAGGAACTAACTCCCTTTTTCCTTCTCCTTCAGATGGATAATTTCATATGCCCTCCTAGAAATCCTTCTCTCAAGCAACCTCTTGCTAAGCCTACAGGGTGTTCAGGAACTCTGTGAAGATCCTCCTATGAATTTTTCTTCTGTGTCAGAACTCAAAGAGTTCTCTTCTTGTGCACTCCTTGCACCTACTCAATGCCCACCTGGCAAAGTGTTTAGAATCCTCAGTGATTCTGATTCTGTCTGAACTCACAACAAAGTTCTTCCTCAATGAATCACTATGCATATGCTCAATTCCCACTTGACAGAGCTCTACAAAACTCACAACAGAGTTTTTTTCTACAACTGTGTCTTCCCTACACATCCCTACCTCCAATGTGTTCAACAACCTTGAGGTCTTCCTCTGAGTTGATGATTTCAGCTATTGTGCCCTCCGGGCATGCCTTTGTCTGAACCCACAGAATTCAGAAATGCACTCTCTGTGCATGGCTATCAGAACCCAGAGAATTATGTCACACCCTCCTGGTGTGAAGCCTCAAAGACCTCTAACCCTGAAATCAAACAACCCCTACAAATTCATTCCTAACATACAAAAGAACACACATAGACATTCATTCAACATAGAAATACTTGCAGGAAAAACTGCTTCTGTTTGTATTAATAAAAATGCCTCGTTACAAAGGTGTTATGAGAACAAACTTTAATAGAGACTCAGCTCCTTCTCTACTCTCTCTCTGCCTACTCTACTACCACTACTATCATAATACAAATAAGGTCTCTCGATCTTTTACATGAGGGGGCTCTTTGAGCTCTTCCCTCCAAATCTACCTACCCTATTTAATTACATTGAATGGGCTGTCTAGTCCAGAATTGGATCTAGATCTCAGCCTTAAAAAATTAAAGGCCTCCTTATCTATAGCCTATGCAAAGCATGGCCTCATGGCTCAACATCCTACAACATTAATTACATTCAAATTTCAAATTTGAAATGAGGTTTCACCTCTTCATCCTTGAATACGTGCACTGATGTGGGTTGGCTGGATGGTTGGATGACATGGAGAGATGCTCCTGCATCATACTCCTCAGCTTCAAAATTCATGAGCTTCTTCTCATGTGCTTCCACCCTCAGTTGTTGAAATCCTCTTGGATCCCAAACAAATTTCTGGAGATGTTCATCTGCTCCATCTCTCTGCTGCTACTGCTTCTCTTCCTAGCTTCTCCTTGCTAGCAGTCTCTGCTGACTCTATCATCAGCCTTTTGATATTCTCGATCACTTCGTCCAACTGGTCCAATGGTTGGCTCTCTTCATGCAGACTCCTCTGCTGCAAAATTTTTCTGCAGATGGACAGATCACAATGATCTCCCATGCCATCTCCCTTATCTTCTATGGAACTAAGTGTCCACTCTACTGCAGACTTCATCTCCGTAGTCTCCTTACTGAACTATTGTTCAACTTCCTCTTCTGCTAGTTCTCCTGCTGGTTGAATTCCATCTTTGTCCAGTTGCTCCTCAAATTGGAATTTCTCTTCATTATCTGCTGCATACCTCGGTACTGCAGTCTTTGCCAATTCATCTCCCTAGCTGAAGTCTTTGAGTGATTCCTCAGAATGCTCCTCTGCTTGATCTAGATTGTTCAACCAGTCCTCCAACATCTCCAGCTCCATCTTCCATGGAGTGAGTACCACATCTTCCTACTCTTCATCTTTGACAGTCACGACTGGCTGGTCTTCTTCTGCTGTCACTGCTTCATCGACAATGCATATTTCTGCCTCGGCTGGGCTATGTGGCAGGAATATTTCAATTCCCCCGATCATTAGAAGATTTATCCAATATTCCTTCTCTGTCAGCTACATCTTCTGATCCAAATCCATCTCTGAGCTCATCTTCTTTGGCAGCTCCTCGGGTTGATTCAAACTCACCTCTGAGTTCATGAGACCTTCAAACAGTCCCATTTATGTTCCCATGCCCACCTGGAAAATTGGGATTTTCCTGCTGCCCTCCTGGCAGTTCATGAGATCCCGCAGTGACCTTATATCATTTCCCTCCTGGCAATGTGAAATTTCCCGACTGTCCTCATGACAGTCTGTGAGATCCCGCAGTGACCTCAACTCTTTGCCCTCCTGGCAATTGGGAATTTCCTGACTGTCTTCCTGACAATCCTTGAGATCTTCAGTTGATCCCAATCCATCCTCACTATTAAGGTTTCTCCCAGTCTCTGGTTCACATACCTGAACCATCTCCTTAGGTCCATCGAGGTTTTCAGCATGCCTCAACCATCCTCTTAACATCCTACGCTGACTTCTAGCCATCAACTCCTTGACTGGCCATTTTTCCTTCGTCCTCATGGTCCATTCATATACCCATCTCAACTTGGTGTTCTGTTGCATCTCAAATGCAAGTTCATCCATCCTTTCTCTCATCTCAACAAGTTCTTTATCCCATTCAACTTTTCTCATGAACTCTTGGTCTTTCCTTCTAGCACTCGTATAACATTTTTTATCCATCTTGTTGTATCTGTCTACCTTCCTGGAAAACCTGTTGTTGTCACTCTGCACCCTTGAGTGTTTCCAGTCTCTTCCACAGTATTCCTGACTGTCTCCTTGATTGTTGCCTACCCACAAACAACCATCACAGAGTCTCCATCACTCTGTCTTCCTTTTCCTTCTCGCTTCACTTGAAATATACATATGGAATCCCACTCTGATACCACACTTGATGCAGACCCCTTCTGACCCTTGGGCCTAAGTCCACTCATAGGATCATTCAATCACTTCCCCGAGCTGAAGTATCTCTTTTGATTCCCTACTAGAATCCCAAATTTACGCTCCGCAGGTCCTTCTTCTTGCCTCACGGTCTTCTGCACATGACCATGAAATTTGGGTTTCGGAACCCTCAGTGTCCCGATGTCAAGAGCCTCTGTCCCCTTGACCTCCCGATCACCGAAATGTCGATTTTCCAGAAAGGCTTTTCTTGCATTAGCCCTTCTAGCTATGTCCCTAGTCCATGTGACCACTCCTCATAAGACCACAGTCTTATTTCCTTTCGATACTTGTCAATATGAGAGCCCGACTTCTTGTCAATGGGACTCCCGAATTCTCGATTTCTGATTTGTCGAAATGGCCTCCTTCTGGAAAATCTCCTAAAATCCTGGATTGTTTCCACGCATCTCCTCAAGATGGACGGTCCTCTTGCATTTCATGATTTCGCGACTTGTGACCCCCAGTGACACAAATCCTCTGTCAACTTGAACCCCGGTAGTCGAAATACCGATGGGTTCCTTGATCTCCACCACATGTCCCAACGAATGGATGGTTGTGATCTTTTCAGGACTTCAGCAGGTGAGAATTTGAAACGCTCACCTCTGTGAGTCTTGGTGTCTGAATCCCCGATGTGGGTGATCTCGCGACACATGTCCTCCTTCCATCGGACGGTTGTGAATCCTTTCGCTATTTTGGGACTTTCACCGTGGAGTGTCCCGACCTATTGTCCTCAAGACCTCCAAAATCCTGATAGCTCAACTCCTCCTTCGGGACTTTCTCTTCTGTTCACAAAGGCTTAACCCTCATGCATCTCTTGACAGATCCAACGACTATCAAGTTTTCTGACTAAGATCTGACAATTCAGATCTGTCCTTCTTGCGCACTCCTCCTACACTGCTTCTTGGATGTGGGAACTTCAACAATCCAGATCTTCTGGCTAGATCTGATGGCAGCTATGCTCTTCCTGAGCATGTGCATTCTTCCTGAACTTGGAATATTTTCCAAGTGCTAAAGGCCTCGACTTTTTCTCTTCTCCTCTGCGAGCTCTACATTCTTAAGTCTCGCCCGCGTTCTCAAGGACGATATTCCTCCTGAGCTTGGCCCTTTCAAATCCTCAAAGGGTTCTTCGAATCCTTCACTTCTATAGAACCTCTGTGCACACAAAGTGCTATCCGTCCTGAGCTTCCTCACGAACTCATATCTCTAAGGAACTAAGTCCCTTTTTCCTTCTCCTTCAGATGGAAAATTTCTTATGCCTTCCTAGCAATCCTTCGCTCTAGCAACCTCTTGTTGATCATACATGGTGTTCAACAACCCTACGAAGATCCTCCTCTAGATTCTTCTTCTGTGTCATAACTCAAAGAGTTCTCTTCCTATGCACTCTTTGCACCTACTCAATGCCCACCTGGTAGAGTGTCTAGAATCCTCAGTGATTCGGACTTCTGTCTGAACTCACAGCAGATTTCTTCCTCAATGAATCACTATGCATATGCTCAATGCCCACTTGGCAGAGCTCTACAAAACTCACAATAGAGTTTCTGTCTGCAACTGTGTCTTCCCTACACAGCCCTACCTCCAATGTGTTCAACAACCTTGAGGTCTTCCTTTGAGTTGATGATTTCAGCTACCGTGCCCTCCTGGCACGCCTTTGCCTGAACCCGCAGAATTCAGAAATGCACTCTCTGTGCACGGCTATCAAAACCTACAGTGTTCTATCACACCCTCCTAGTGTGAATCCTCAAATACCTCTAACCCTGAAATCAAACAACCCCTGCAAATTCATTCCTAACATACATCTACAACATACAAAAGAACACACATAGACATTCATTCAACACAGAAATACTTGCAGGAAAAACTACTTTTGTTTGTATTAATAAAAATGCCTCTTTACAAAGGTGTTATGAGCACGAACTTTAACAGAGTCTCGGTTCCTTCTCTACTCTCTCTATGCCTACTCTGCTACCACTACTATCATAATACAAAGAAGGTCTCTCGATATTTTACATGAGGGGGCTCTTTGAGCTCTTCCCTCCAAATCTACCTACCCTATTCAATTACATTGAATGGGTTGTCTAGTCCAGAATTAGATCTAGATCTCATCCTTACAAACATTAAAGACCGCCTTATACATGAGGGGGCTCTTTGAGCTCTTCCCTCCAAATCTACCTACCCTATTCAATTACATTGAATGGGTTGTCTAGTCCAGAATTAGATCTAGATCTTAGCCTTAAAAACATTAAAGGCCTCCTTATCTACAACCTATGCAAAGCATGGCCTCATGGCTCAATAGCCTACAACATTAATTACATTCAAATTTCAAATTTGAAATGAGGTTGCGCCTCTTCATGCTTGAATGCGTGCCCTGACGTGGGCTAGATGGCTGGATGGCTAATGTGGAGAGATGCTCCTGCATCACAGTAGCAATAAGGACTCAGTGATATGGACAATTCAAGTAGTCACAGTTCACCTAGAGGTGAAGACAGATATTCACGAAGTGGGGAGGAAGATAATTAGTTGAGAAGATCTTCAAGACAGATTCGGCTTCCTGAGAGGTATAAAGACTATGCCCTAATGAGTAGAATTTCAAATGTCATAGAACCCATGAGTTTTGATGAAGCTAATAAACGTGATGAATGGCGAAATGAAATGGAGGAAGAATATGAATCTATAATGAAAAGAAATACTTGGGAATTGACTGAATTGCCTAAACATAAGAATCCCATTGGATTCAAATGGATATACAAACCCAAGTTTAAATCAAATGGTAGTATAGATAAGTATAAGGCTAGACTAGTGGCAAAGGGGTATTCACAAATAAAAGGTATTGATTATGCTGAAACATTTGCACCAATAGCTAAATTGAATACTATCAGAATGTTAATTGCTTTAGCTACAAAGTATCATTGGAAGTTGCATCAGTTAGATGTTAAATCTGCATTTTTGAATGGTGATTTAAAGGAAGAAATTTACCTTACTCAACCTAAAGGGTTTGTTGAAAAGGGGCAAGAACACTTAGTGTGTAAGTTAAAGAAAGCATTGTATGGAATAAAACAGACACCTAGGTCATGGTATGAAAAGATAGACTCTTTCTTTCTTCAACAGGGTTTTATGAGGAGCAAAAGTGATCCAAATCTGCATACCAAATTTGATGAACATGGGTATATAGTATTGATTTCATTATATGTTGATGATTTAATAATTACAGGAAATGAAGAGAAGTTAATTGATGAAATCAAGGAGCAGTTATCAAAGGTATTTGAAATGAAATATCTTGGTGAGTTACATTACTTCCTAGGTCTTGAAGTTTAGAGAAATGCAGGCCAAACTTTTTTTTGTCAGAGTAAGTATATCAGAGAAATACTTAAGAGATTTAAAATGGATCAGTGTAAGTCTTCTACTGTTCCCATGCAACAAAATGTGAAACTTTCTTGTGATGATGGTTCGAAGGAGGTGAATGGCACTATGTATAGACAGATGGTGGGTAGTCTGAATTATCTCACCACAACCAGATCTGATATTTCATATTTTGTGAGTGTGTTAAGTCAGTTCATGGAGAAACCTCATGAAAGCCATTGGAATGCAACATAGGCAGTACTCAGGTATCTAAAAGGTACACTTGATTATGGTATTAAATATATTGATGCATCTGATGTTGAGTTGACAAGCTATTCATATTCTGATTGGGCTAGAAATCTAGATGATTCGAAGATCAACCATTGGATATGCGTTCAACATTGGATCCGGGGTTGTTTCATGGAGCAGTAAAAATCAACCTAATATAGCTTTGTCTTCTACTGAAGCAGAATATAAAGCCTTATGTGCAGCAACTTGTGAAGTTGTTTGGTTAAGAAGACTTCTTCAAGATGTTGGAGAAGAACGAAAGGAAACTACGATGATCAGATGTGATAATCAAATTTCAATCAATATTGCGAAGAATCTGATTTTTCATGCAAGGAGAAAACATGTTGAAGCTCAGTATTATTTTATTCGAGAAAAGTTGCAGTCAAATGAAATAACTCTTGTGTATTGTAATACTAGTGAAAATGTTGTTGATATTTTCACTAAGCCTTTTGGAAAGATTAAGTTTGAGCCATTTAGGGAGATGTTAGGTGTAGAAGTCAATCCATTCTCCATTAAGGGGGAGACTTGGATATAATGCAGTAAGCGCCAGTTGTAAGCACCAATTATAAGCTTCAGTTGTGAGAGTCAGTTGTAGGTGTGTTAAGATTCAATTCATAGTTAAGAGTCTAGTTGTCTTTGGTTTTCATGTAACCGACTCAATAGAGTATTTTCCTATATAAGCTTGTAATCCATCTTCATTGAATAACAGAGAATTGAGCGTAGCCTCACCGTGTGTTTGTTTCGCATATTTTATCTACTGGTGGGCTCAAACACTGAATTGAAATATTTAGAGTGGTTGATTGAATCTTGGGTATCTAATAATTTATTTCTCTAGATAAAATTCTCACAGGATTCACCTATTTGACTCAAATGAAACTCAACCAGAATTCTCATAAAACTATGGTGGAAAAGGCTTGTTTCAAAATTAATACAGCCGCGTTGGTAAAACTTTGATATATTTGATAGGATTTTTAAAAATTAATAAGGAAGATTGAGTTCAAACCTTAAGAAGACCATTAATAGTCTAAAATGAAAGTCGAAAAATAGACATAACGTCCTTCATAGGTAATATAAGATTTGATATTCAATAACAGAGGATTCCATTTGGGTCGTACAGTAATTTGGAAGACATTAAAAAATCGGACCAAGGAATGTCTTTTAATTTCTTGTTTTTCGACCAAATATCTCCCTTTAATGGTAGAATTGTAGCCTATGTAATCATGGCTTCACTGAACTGTAACTCTATGTCTCCAATATCTGTGACCTTTCCATTAAAATTATAGGAGAAATCCCTAGGTGTTTTCAAATTATGATCATGGAAAGACAATAGAAATTTGAGCCATCTGACCTTTTGAAGCATTGGCATGCAATCCTCATTGGCCTCTACCTTTTATTGACTAGGAGGTTTGAATATAGATACTAGACCCATGGAAATGCTATTGATATGACTCAGTAAGGTTACCAGGCATAAACATAGGCAAAGAGGTGAATACCGAGATGGATAATCAATCCTCTGTTTACCAACATATGAAAACCTAAAATCTTGAAAACCCAAATCATAACATTGTGTTGTAATAATGACCCTATCCCATCCATAATATATGAATGATTTTGTTATTTTATGATGACATGGAAAATACATTCTCAATTACTACGCTGAGTAAACAAGAGAAGCATAAAAAACCATATGGAAATCACATAACTCAAAATAATTTGACAATCAGATCAATAATTTTGTCAAGTACATCAATCATAATAGAGGGAAATACATATTGTTCATAACGTTTTTTTGTAACAAAAAAATTGAATGTAACAAACATGATGTCTTAGGTAAATTCCATAAGGTCATAATTAGAGATTTGTTTTTATAAGAGATTAAAATGATTTATCTTTAGTCCAAAATTCATAAGGTATAGGAAAGTTAAAACATAGAAAAAAAGAAAACCATTTCATAATTTATTCATAAACATCCAATTTTGTAGCTCAAAACAAAAACCTTACTCTGAACAAGTATTTGAATAACATGATCTATGATACCAAAATAAATAACATGGTAACGTGTGAAATCTGCAATCAAAATCATGTTTCGAGAAAAGAAATTGTCAGAAAATGATACACCATATGGAAGATTTCAAGAAATGACTTTCTTTTTTTAATTTAATTTTTAAAGTCATGAAATTCAAAAAGACGATACACAAAATCGATATAACTAGTGTTCAAAATATGAAAATACCCTCATTTCTAGATATATCAAAGACATTGATACCCTTATAAAAATTATAATCTTGAAAATATTTACAAAATTAAAAGAAATAACTAAAATCAAACTGAAGATGATTTTCAAAAATAAAGGGTCCCAAATTTCTCATTGAAAGTACAAAATTTATGCGTATTGAGGTCCTCCTCAAGTCTCTAGATAAGTTGAACCATTGTTTCATTCTCCATCAATTCCCGTCATGATTCTACAGTCCAATCATGTACAAGCAAGGATAATCCAAAGAGACATACGTCATCCTCATATTTCCTAGAAAAAACACCATCCACCACATTCTCTTTTCCTTCTTATATATGATATGATAATGATACTCAAGAATACCAGTGATCCACTTGTGTTGTTGTAGGGGCAACAACCTCTATTAACTAAATTACCACCAAACTATGATGGCAAATCTTGATCTAAGAAGTGCATCCAAATGAGATATAGGTGACAAGTATAAACTACAATAAGGATGGTTTTCATCTCTTTCTCATATGTGGATTTTCACACAATTTTGATGTATATGTCTTGGATTATTTGTATGTCCCTAGAGAAAAGTGAATCTGGGGGGAGGCAGGTATGATCCTCCCCATCTAGGAGGGTGCAAGGGTAAACGTTTTGGGGTGGCACCCCCAGGAGAAATATTTTGGCTCTTTTTTTGGTCCATTTTTTGGCTCACAAGTTGGTTAGCTTCCCAATTAAGGGTTTCTAAGGTAAATATTTTTGTAATGTGTGTGTGGCATTGTTATTCTTAAGTTTTTAGACTTCGTTAGTATTGTTGTTCTTGGACATGTTTATCAAAATCTTCAATTTTGTCACACAATTATTTTCTAGTGAATGTCAAGGGGTGCTTGTTTTACATCAAAATGAATCCAAGACCTCTTCCAGAGGAATTAAATTCCAAGAAAAAAGTCTTAGTGAAATCAAACATGACTAAAATGGGTGTAGTACACATAGCTTCCTTTAAAGAATAAAATATTTTCTCTACACCATTGTTCCATACATAGGCATTATTTTTTAGCAAAGTGGTTAAATGGGATAAAATTTCATTATAAGTATTCAAACCATTCTTACAATAGCCCATAATTCTTAAGAAATCACATAATTTTTTAAATTCTTAGAACATGGTCAATCCTACATCACCTCAATTTTCTTGGGATAAACTTGCACTCTATCTTGTCGGACAATGTGACCCAATTATTTGACCTATGAAGCATCAAAAGAACATTTGGAATATTTGAGGATCAACTAGTTGTCCCAAAAGAGTTGTAGATATTTATCAACATGCTCCATATCCACTTCCCAAGTTTTTATATAAAACTAGATGTCATCAAAGAATAGAAGAATGAAATTGTGCAAGAACGGATGGAAAAGATTGTATGTGAGAATGGGGAATTGAAAATTCCAAATAATTTCACTAAAAATTTAAAATGTGCTTCATGTGTGCAAAAGGATGTTAATGGAATGTCCAGCTCTTTCTTCTAGATCTATGAAGAAATTAAACACAAGAACAACAATTGACAAAATAGAGACAAGAACAACAACATGGCGGAAAAGGCATAATAGCCAACACACACTTATTCACTCCAATGTTACATATTTATAGTACAATGGGTGATGCCACCTCATAGAGNNATTTTCTCTAGATCCTAAAATCATGCATGATGACTAGGCTAGGAAATCTTAACTAACTCATTAGTCATCACTTGAGGATATATTACTAATATCCTAAATGAATAATACAAATATAGGTGACAGTTTAGACTTAGTGATTGGTAAAGGTAAGCCATAGGCTAACATTCCCCCCCTCAATCACAAGTCCAATCAATAATACCAGCAATAAAGCATAAAATGGTATCAATTCCATGTCTTCATACTGAAACTCCTAAGTTGAGTCACAATGAAGAACTACCTAAAAAACCGCCAAATCTGGATGCTAAGAAATCTGGAAAACCTCACTGTGTAATCATGTGAGCCAGAATGCCAACAAATTTATTCATTGATGTGAACTCCAATATGATGAGAGCGAACAAAGAGAAGTGAATCAGCTGCAAGTCTGCCACATCCCTGAAAATGCCTGACAACTCAATCAATGCCAAGCTGTAATACAGAAGAATCCATCTTTCATCTGCTAGGTCCAATGACCATCTAGGTGAACCAAATGTTCACATCATTGCTCTCAAAAAACAACATCCCTATGTATGATTCAATAGAGAACCTTCATTCTTCCAAAGTCTACCATATACAGACGGCAGTTTCCCATCTTACAAATTCGATACCCATATGGTATGTTTGTTGTCGAAACTTTCAGGATGACAACCATCTGCAATTCCATCATAAATTCTATCATTAATTTCCCCCCTTTGTCAACTGAAAGGAGAGACCACAAGTTCTTTCATTAACCATCTTCCATGAATTTTTGAACTCCCCCCCTTAAGGTGCATGAGGGTTTCACTTTTACTCCATTTTTATTTTTATTTTATTTTTGTACAACTCAAAGTGGGCATATGGAATTAACCACATGTTATCTCATCCCTTGAGGGCCATGCTCGAAAGCTACGCCATAAGGGGACCACTTTGGAGTTATATACATATTTCTTTATTTTCTTCAAAACACGTCTTTACTCGAGATTGTACTCTTCGGTAAGACTTATATAATTGCTTGGCAGTTAATGACCATTGCCAAGGATCAATCCACTCATAGTGAATCTTCAGTCTTGCTGGTTTGTTCTTCTTGGAACATTTTTCTGATGCATGATTTGTCTTGCCACAATTCTGACAAGGATGGAGATCACAACACTGATCCTCCATGTGACCAACTCGATTACAATGTTGACACTTATCATTCCGATTTGCGACATTTAATATTGATTTTTCTTGAAGAAATCCAGCACTCACAAACAAAATTGGTTTGGAGTAATTTGGAATATGAAAACTGTTGTGATTTTCATATCCTAAGCCACGATGATTCCGATTGAAGTGTAATTCTTCCCAAGGTCTAACAAATTTCATGGAAAGATGATGTTGACTGTATTCTTTTATTTCTTCATATTTGTTGTTGTCGCTGTTATTATTATGTGCTTCTTTTTGGAATTCATCTTTGAAAGATTCCATATCTTCTGTTTCTTTTATATCAACTAATTGGATAAGGTCTTGTGTGTCACAAAATGCATCAACCTTTTGTATAAACTCATTTGTATCACATTATTCATCAACCATTTGGATAAGCTCCTCTGTAGCACATATTGCATCAATCTTCGCTATTAGATCCTCTGTGTCACAACTTGCATCAAACTTCTCTATTAGATCCTCTGTGTCACAACTTGCATCAACTTTTTGAGTTTTGGTAGATGTCGCATCAATTATGTCATCAATTTGATTCTGCTTTTCACTTAACTTTATCTGAAGTGCATCAAGCAATTTATTCTTCATTTCAATTTCATCTCGAAGATCATTTACTGACTGCATTGGATCAACCATGTGATCAATTATGTTTTGGTTTTGAATTAACTTCATCTCAAATGTTTTAATCAATTTATCTTTCATATCAATTTGATCTTGTAATTCATGGTTGTACTCTTGCAACTCTTTGATTTCTTGAGAGGCGTTCTGTAAACGCTTTCCTCCTTTACCCATTATTATTTCACTTGTACTTGCTTGAACTCGCTCACTTGAACTCTTCTTTAAAATTTCACACTCGCTTGAAATTGCTTCACTCGAACTGGCTCGCTTGAACTTGCTTCCAAAAACTCACTTTCTTATACTTTCACGCTCGCTTGAAAATTTTCAACAAGTTGAGGATGTCGGTTACCACCGAAAATGCATCCAAACGTATGATGTTTACAATGATTTGAGTTAAACTACTCAACCTTGTTAATTGTGACTCAAAATCATAATGACTCTTTGGTGTCGGGCTCAGCCGARAATGCACCTGAAAATTACACTGCAATTCAACTTGATTTTGATTTCACACTTACAAAGAAAACTATTGCAAGTTTACAATGAATGTTAATTGATCTTCAAATTGATGATGCTTTGAGTCCTTGATTATGAACTTGATGTGTCCAATGTTGATTTGATTTCCAATTTGATATCTTCKTTGCTTCTTAATTGAGAGCTTTGATTGTTCTTGAAGGTATGTGCTTCACTCACAATGCTCACATGTGCTTGAATTACATTAAATGTCCTTGTAGTTTAGTGTGTGTATGATTGTTTTATACAATTTGTGTTTAAAGTGCCAAAACTAGACACAAAACAACAATATTAAGAAGAATCCATCACACACAACACAAAGTGTATCTAAGATCCCCTTATTCAATTTCAGGTGGATCTATGACACTTCAACACCTCAAAAAAAATTGAACTTTTATTATTCTTGATACAATGATCTTCTAATTGCCCCCTTCTTCGTATAAATTTGGATTGTATCATTCATTGCCACATACCACCAATATGCTCAAATGGACTGCTCGATGCATACAATATGCAGTGGAATTTATTGAAACAATTATTGAAAAGAGAATTGGCCTCAAGCCTTCCAAAATTCCAAATGCCACTTAATCAATCCAAAACAACCTACTCAGCTCTCCAAACACTCGGGATTAATTGAACACCAACACCCACATAAGCTTTTACAATGCAGAAATCAGTGTTACCCTTTAGTTTCAACAATGTACTTGAGTCACCCAATAACTCGTTGAAGCCTTCAATTTGCAGTCCCCACAAAATGCTGACACCCACTTCAAATTTTCAGATTTTATAGATACCTACTTCAAAATTTTGGGTTTTAATGGCTTTGACCAATCAAAACTCTCATACCCAATTCAAATTGACTTCAAACTGTTGGCTTTACGGCTTGAGGAGAATGAAATTCTGGATTATTTTGTAAATTTCAACGTGGGTAGGTAGTTGGTGATGGAAAGTATATGAACAAAAATTACAGACCAGCTTGCCAAACAGAGTGTAGACCAAGTAATACATAACATAATCATAAAAGTAAATGCAGGAATAAATTGTCCGCTCAGGTGAGCCCACTCAGATGATGGCGATATTCACATTTTTCGTGTCCAGGTATACTCCATTAAACAAAACCCTTGGCCGAGGCTGATTGGCACCATCTTCTTCAGATATGCTGGCTTGAATTTGATACACCATCACTCGTTTGATCTCCACCACATCATTTTTTGAGAGGCTTCAATTTTTCTCCATTCTTCAATGTGGTCACTTTTGCGTTCAATTCTGACGGTGGCGTGAATCGATCATAGGTTTTGGTGTCTATTTCATCTCTGCAGCGACAGCTTTTACGATCTATTCAAGTGCAACAACCTCTTCTGTCGGCTGTTGAATTTCACCAGCTACAACTTCTTCGTTATTCCAGGGATCAAATGCAGAGATTGAATTAATGCATACTACTTACTACACAGAGTGCATCTGTCCCCAAATGAAGACTGACTCAACGAAGACAGGTGAAGGATCTACTACCACAAGTCAAACAATTACTCTCGCTTTCTAACTCTCCATTCATGTGCTCTCATCAATACAGAAATGAGAGTTGGTATATCAACCAAAAGGAGAAAATATAAACTCCAGACTGTCTTCAGCTTGGGAGTGCTGGCGCGACTTCTCAAGCGAGCAAAATGGATCGACGGATCAGCGGCCAAACCACGTGCAATTCAGGGGAGAAATGGAGCAATGGAGATTCGAACCTCGACATTTCAATTTTCGATGCGGTCAGAGATAAGCTGAGGCTTATGAGAGACATGATTGAGGAGGGAGATCCCGCCTCCAAGGTTACAGATGATTCTACTCTTCAATGTTTCTTGTATGCTCGGGAATTAAATGTGGAAAAGGCTTGTGAGATGTTTGCAAAGTATAGAAAATGGAGACAAACTTGCGTACCCCTTGGATACATCCCAGAAACAATGGTTTGTAATGAGGTCAAGCAAAAATTTGTCTACACTAGGTTACACGAATCTTGCATAGTGAATTACGAATCTTACACCAGGTTAACTGAATTTTTAAATGCGTTTTCAACAATGGCCCACAATGCGGATCAATTAGAGTTTCGGAAGCAACACACAGTCAGATCTCAGCTCAACATTCTATAGAGAAAATCAAACCAAGGAGTTCACTCTGGAAGATTGGAATGCTTATGCTAATTGAATTCATATTTGAAACAGTGTATACCTTCATATTTGAAACAGTGTATACCGATTTTACACCAAGACGATCAACAGAACCCCAATTTGAAGAAGAACGATTGAACACATTAGAGCTGGAAATAAAAAAAATTGCAAATCCACAGCTACCTAATGACGTCTCCAACACAAATCCACAGCAATAAATCGACCATACACAGCAGCAGCAAGTGAAATATGAATTTTCTTGAATATATGCAGCGCTAGATTCCAAAAAGAAGCATCCCACGACTTGGGATTGATGGGGAAATTGTTGTGCTACAACAACCACTGGATATGATGATCATTGAACTCCTTTAACAACTCCTTGCACCCCCTTTGATACTCTCCTCGGCCCCCAAATCATTGACACGTTCAACAATTAAAGAATCCGTCCCAACTCAACAAACTCGGCCCCTCAAACAATTGTTAACACACAGAAATGAAAGGAATCGGCCATCTAAGCTCTCACATCTTCCTGGCCTTCCCGTGAGGAAATCAGGCCAGCACTACCAGCTCTGATACCAATTGAAGAAATTAAACAAAAGAACAACAATTGACAAAATAGAGACAAGAACAACAACATGGCGGAAAAGGCATAATAGTCAGCACACACTTATTCACTCCAATGTTACATATTTATAGTACAATGGGTGATGCCACCTCATAGAGAGATTTGCTCTAGATCCTAAAATCATGCATCATGACTAGGCTAGGCAATCTTAACTAACTCATTAGTCATCACTTGAGGATATATTACTAATATCCTAAATGAATAATACAAATATAGGTGACAATTTAGACTTAGTGATTGGTAAAGGTAAGCCATAGGCTAACAATCTAGTGGTAACCTGAGAAAAGGTTTAGTTTAGTTTTAAAATTGCACCATGAAGCTCATCCAAGAGATCATCAATAACTAAAATAAGAAATTCATCTTTGATGGTAAACTTATTGAGATAAGGAATTAAGTACACATAGACTGATTGTCTTTATTATTCAATACCATGACCGCAATTGTTGAGTAAGTACTAAGGGATAGTATTGGGACAAATGAAATTGGCCACCAATAGCCCTTGAATAATTTTGTTCATTTATTATTTTCTGCAAAAGGGTGTCGATAAGGATGAAAATTTGTTCATTGACTAGAAATAATTAAGGGGATCCCATGACCATGCTAACCATGTGAAGGGGGTAATCCATAATATGTTTCAAATGGATTTTAATGCTCAGTAAGGACCAATTGAAAATCATGATGATTTTTTTTTCCGGATTTGTCTCTAACTACAAGTCAATATTATTTTTTTGTGGGTTTGTTCATAACGTGGATGGAATTCAATTGTGAAATAATTATTTAGTGGTAATTGTTTAGGATCTTTTCCATAATTCAAGTGATGATCATTTCAAAGGATTCCTATTTAGTCCCACTGAATGTGCATTTATGACCCTCAGTGAAGCTCATCTATAACTCCTTGAAATCCATGGTAACCAAAACCAAATTTCATAACCATTGTTTGTTGAGAACTACATCACAACCACTCATTTCAATAATGAACATGTGGAAATTGAGATGACAGTTCTCCATTTGAAGTTTCACATTCTTACACGTTCCACCACATTTTATCATAGTGTCATTGAAGTTTCACATTCTTACACTCGCCACCACATTTCATCATAGTGTCATTGGCTTTCATAATTTAAAAATTATGCACCAAATGGATATAACAATGGGTTTCCTCTACAACTCATTAATGAATAAAATTTTGGGTGTTACCATTATTAATAAAAAAAACCACTTTTTTGTTCTTAATGTAGTTAATCAACTTCAAGGTTTATTGAGTTGAAATTCTAGATAAATCATGAATGAAAATTTGACGTTCCACACAAGGAGGTGCTAGGGTGGTTTATTCCTAAGGAGGATGTGTAGATTTTTCTAAATCTATCTTGGGAATGTATTTGATGGAAATGTTATCAATATTGTATAAGTGAACTACATCAATTTGAAATATTATTGTTTCCTTACATTTATGCCTTTTGAAATTCCTCCCATCACAATTATAGAAAATATTTAGGCGTTGACATTCTACAACTTATTTCTTGGTGAACATGTGGATTCTCAGGGGATGAGAGGGAAAGGGGGCCATTGTGGGTGCCAAAAGGAGGCACATGTGGGGAATGAATGGGTTTTTATTGTTTTTTGCATTGGGAACCACCTATTCTTCTCTAACTAATTTATGATCCTCTAACCATGTAATTGGGTGAGCCATCAAGACTTGTTCTCAAATTTCTTGCTTAAGAGCATTATTAAAACATTCTTTGAAAAATTATTAATCATGTCCTGTATGTGGATTTCCAACCACTAGAAGGATTCTATAAAATATTCCATAGTTATCGTTTGGTGTAACTTGTTTAAATAGCATAAATAATTAGTGTTTGTTTCAAAATGAGCATATATGGATTTGATAAACTAGGTTTAGGAAATATACCTCGCATAGGATTTGTTTTTCCATTGCCACCATCCCCTATCAATGCATAACATATTTTGTGGAAGTTTAATAAATTCATCAATGATACCTTGGAGGGGAAACAATGTTCCATATAAGTAACCCATTTTTGAAATTGGAACCATAAAACTTGTTCAAATATACTTTGGGATATTTGTGCAACATATGGTTACTATAATGTAGCCCAAATTTCCCATATAAAAAATAAAAATTGTTAGGGATAATTAAAGTTTCTTGACTCTCCAACATTGAATGTGATACATAGATAATAGATTGAACATGCCATTATTCCGTTATTGTATGCATAAAATACTTACCATCGTCATTGGATTATAATCATACACTTATTTGTATTGAAGAAAAATGCGACCAAGATTGTCATAGTCCTTAGAATAACACCATGTCTATATCAAGACATGTTATCCATAATATAGCATGTAAAAGACTAACATTAATCATCTATCATCCACCTCTACATAATTCTCCTAGCTCCGATCAACAATGTATGCTACATACTATAGAATATAGACTATCGTATAGTCGATCCATAATACTAACCATAATGATATATGTATCGTTTATAGTATAGACTATCATGTGGATATAACCATAATACTATCCATATATATATTTCAACATACATATTATTATATGGACACCATAAGGCTAACATTTTCCACAACAATATATACATTGTTCAACATAGAAACTTTTCTATGGATACCAAAGCACTACACTATCCACAATATATGTATATCATACAGCCTATTATATGGATACTATAGCACGCATGATTTTAGCATAAATGATATACATATCATTTAATATATAGACCATTATATATTACCATAACACTAACAATATCCCCAACGATATACCTATTATTAACATATAGACTAATATGTGGATTCCATAACATCGTATGTCCTTTGTATAGTGTATCGAACATAAAACATAATGATAATGTTAGTAACCCTACCTGACTAGTGACATGGATTAACAATAAATGGGTTTGAAACCGTTTTAATGGTGGTTGACAGGTCGGGTCCTGTAGGCATTCAATCTTGGCCTCGTCCATTAATGGGGAGACCTCTCTCATACCCTTCAAACTTGAATCTTAGGAGATACTACCCATTGTGGGCTCGCCACCTCCATTGACTTCACATGGAAATGACATAGGGTGTACCAACTGCTATCACTCCTCTTGCGAGGCCTTCGAGGTAACATTCATTCATTGTTTTCCCCCTTTGGTCTTGTAACATGAAACGTACCTCTACGTTGTATGTGAAATCAACCTCTGCGCCATAACTAACATTTTCCCCTACTCTGTATATGGCCGATGACTTGGGAATCTCGGCCTTGGTGAACGATGGAAGGAGAAAATGCACATTTGGTTCTTCTATGCACAAGGTAAGTAAAATATTTTGTTGCTTATGCTCTCTGTATACCGTGAATTAAATATTTGTTTTGGTGCAATGTAGAAATAAAGAGAGGTTCCATGAACATACTCCATGTTTTCTTTCTTTTTTTTAGGATTTACATTGCATTACCATTGCACCTTTGTATGCGTTTTCCTCCTGGGGTTTCACTGTCTTTAAGTTTTTTGGACTGGAGAGTTATTGTGTTTCCACTCGATTGATTGTTGTTCTTCCAACCTATACTCGTTACAATTCTTTTGTGGCCTGAAATCAATTTAACATTTAAACCTTCATTTTTCATTTCATGTTTTCTTTTATTTCACCACATAGTATTGTCATTGACCCTCTGTAATTCGTCCTGACATCCCAACACTTGCTACGCTAGTTGGTGTTTCAGACTTGTTGGTTGTTGTAACTCTGTAGGGAATTTCGAACTTTACACTTTGAATGTACATGAAAATATTAATCTTCTGTGGGGAATTCAAAATTTACCCTCTGTATAATTTATATGGAAATACTATACCTTTGTGGGAAATTCGTAAACTTACACTCCGTGTAATTATAATTAGCAGTGTTAAACCCTCTCTGGGAATTCTGTATTTACTTTCTGTGTAAATAAATAGCAATATTAATCCCTCTCTGGAAATTTGTGTTTACCTTATGTGTAAATAAATAGCCAATCTAATCCCTCTGTGTGAAAATCGTGTTTACCTTCTTACCTTCTTTGTAAATAAATGGTCGTATTAATCTCTCTGTGTGAAATTCATGTTTACCTTCTGTGTATATAAACATAAAAGTAATCAAGATTTTATTCATTTGAACTCCACTTTCTTTCACCCTCTAGTTGTAAAACAACTCCCTAGGGAAGGTTTGTCCCATGGCCCCTTCAACAACATCCTTCGTTTGATTCAAAGTTATTAATTTAAATCCTTTACGAAAATCGTTGCCTATATCGACCACTCTGTACTAGCAAACAAGAGGGTAATTTGTTTAATAAATTGTTGATTCAAAAGTCGTAGGGTTCAAACTCATTTTTGGATAGTTAGATTTTTAACCTACGATTATGGTTCCTACTGCATTTTACTATGCACTCAGACTTTAGGATATTTACCATTCTGTAATTTTTATTTAGATTTTAAAGATCTGTTGTGATTAAACACAGGTTGCATCTTATGCACCTCTTTAGAATTTAATTTTCTAATGTGAATATACACAGGATTTGGAGAATACGTGCATCCTTTTTAATAAATCTATACACAATCTATTTTGATGATAATTTCTTACTATTGTTTTCTCTATTTTATAAATGAAGTTCTGTGCATGGATATGTGAAATTAATGATGGGGCCCTTTTTTGTTTTGTGAGGGTACCCATCAGTCGATTTTGGGTCCACTCCTCCTCCTCCTGGATTGTGGACATATTGTTTCGCAATAGCAAAAGGTGATCTGGTTCTTCGTCAGACTCAAGATAAGTATTGTCATTGACATATTATTAATGTTTGATCTCCATAAAATTAAAATTTTATTACAATTTACTAAACCCCCTTTACTTCCTTTGTAGGTTGGGAAAGTTAGCGAAGTCGAATGGATAAATCATCTTACTCGAAAGGTATTCGAGTTCCATATCCTTGTGCACATTAACTTCAGTTATAACCAGATTATGTGTATACTTTCTTAGAGCTCTATTTATAGTATAAGAATTTGTGGAGTTTAGATTATGGTACTCCAACTGTAATATTTTGAACAATGATCGATTGAATACAAAGATTGATTTTATAAGATGCTTCGAGTTCATCACTATATTTCAATGGTAATAAAGAATGTATTCAATCTGTTATTTGTTCTATCTATTCTCTATGGTATTTGTGTATGTACAAATTTAAATGGAAATTCGATAATATCCAATGGTCAATAGGAACATAAGAATTAGTCCTACCATTTATTTGTGCATGAGAACACACACACATATATATATATATATATATATATATATAATTAATTATACATGTTGATGTAGACCCCCTACCTCAGCAGGGTTCTGCGACCTCCCTGTCTCTGGATCGATCTTATTCTGAGTCGAAATGGCTCTTCAGACTCCTGCTGGAACCCCTTGAATGAATCCACATGTCCCTTTACTTCCCTAGCATAGGATTTGAGAAAACCTATGCACGCGCTCAACTTTCAATGCTCTTCTCTATTCTGAACCAATGCACCCTTCACGTTTTGGGGTTTCGAGACTCCTGCATGTGAGCTCTCCCAGACTCCTTGTCCCTCCAACTCTCGATTGCCAAAATGTTGAAAAGGGCTTAATGACTCTTGGTCCTCCCTTAGCCTCCATCCATGTGACCACCACTCGGTGATCACGTGCTTAACATCAAGGTGCTACTGGATTTTTACAATTTGAGGAATCGCGATGCAAGCATTCCTCCTGTTCTCTCTCTTTCGAAATGTTGAAACCTGAAATAGGGCTTAACTCCACAACTCCTCCCTTAAGTCGATTTTCATACGACTGGTCCTATGACCTAGTGTTATTCCTCTGAATGCTTTTGGGTTTTCACAATTCATGATTTCGTGATTCCGGCTGCAACGATTCTAGGTCCTTCAAACTCCCAGATCCCGAAATGCTGAAATCTACCCGTGACCACGGTCCACTTTTCAGGATATTGTAATTCGCAATTTTGCGATTCCGGCTGCAGAAGATTCTAGGTCCTTCGATCTCTGGGACCCCGAAATGCCGAAATCTCCCCCTTGAGAGATCAATGGTCCCGATTCCTCTTGAACCAATGATCATGATCCAACTGGATCGACGAACCACAACCTTTCAGGATTTTCCCCAAACCTTGACCACTCGCCACGTGTCCTCCTTGATGAATGGTCCTGGTCCTTTCACAAATTCTCCTTTCGCGATTTTGGCCTTGTATTCTCCTTGTTTCCCCAATGCCAAAAAATCTGAAAACCCTCGACCCCACTGGATCGACGGTCCACACTCGTCTTGATTGACGGTCAGAATATGATCATGATTCTCCCTTTCGCGACTTTGGGAGACTCTTCACTCTCGATCACCTGGTGTCCAAATCCCCAAAATGTGGATCTCTTGATGCGCATCCATTGAGATGGAAGGTCCCGATTCTTTCGGGACTTGATGAGTCCTCTCCCTTTTGATGTTACGAGGTTTAAACCTTGCGCACCTTCTTCCAGATCTGAAGGCTATCGACTCTTGGTGCTAGATCTGACAGTTTAGATCTGTCCTCCTTATGGGTTCTCCCCTTTGATGCCTGGATGTAGATTCAACAGTCTATATCTTTCTTCCCAGTGTTGATCCAACGACAGTTGTGCTCTTCCTCCTGATCTTTCTTGGATTTTTGACTTAGAAGATTTCCTAATTCTTGAAGGTCTCTACCTTCAACTTTTCCTCTTGCGAGCCCGGTTCCTTTGGGTCTCATCTATGTTATAGAAATGTTGTCCCTTTTGAGCTTCATCCTCTCAAAGATTTACTCTTGCACACACTTTGCATTCGAGGATCTCGAATAACTCAGATTCGAGAAGTTTTCTTGAAAAGAAAACTCCTTATGCCCACCTGGCATTCTACTGCTCGATGCACACCTTGCAGAGCCTACAGAGTATTCAGCAACCCTGTGAGTGTCTTCTCTTCGACACTTCTCTTTTCTTAGGACTCGAAATAGAGTTCCCTAGTGCACTCTATGCACTCGCTCAATGCCCTCTTGGCAGAGCTCTAGAGAACCTTCATTAGTTCTGTCTTCCCTGAACTCGAGACAAAGTTCCTTCCTGTGCACTCCTTGCACCTCTGCTGATGAAGGTTCAACGCTATCCCTCTTGATATTTCCTGAGGTTGTCTCACCTCTGTCAATACACACCTTGCAGACTATGTGCACTCCTTGTACTCGAAAACTCCAAGATGTGACAAAATTGAAACTTATGAAATACTTCACCAGTTATGAATTTAAACATGGAATGCATAAAAACATGTAAACATCAAGCACACAGTATGCAGGAAAAATTTCTTTTCTATTAATCTATATGTCTATACAAATATTTACAAAGACTGGACTGTAATAAGTCTTAGCTCTCTCTCGAGACCTCTCTGCTCTGGTCTCTCCTCCTAACTCTCTACTCTAATTTCTTAATTAAAAAATGAGGGCTCCCATGAGATTATCCTCAACCACCATCTCTGAGATATTGCTATCACAAAGCGGCTCCTATGGCTACATTACATAAATGGATGCCCAGTCCTGACTATGTCTTGGGCTTGCTACAAGAAACCATTAAAGGAAACCTCAACCACTACCTGTACAAAGGCTTGGTCTGGCATTAAAATCCTTACAACATTTATTGAAATTTCAAATTTCATAATTGAGAGGGTTGTGCCTCTCCTTTTCTCCATTAAATGGGTGTTGTATGTGCTGGATGGCCGGCACACTGCTGACATGGAGCGATTCTCCTACATAATACTCCTCAGCTAGAAAAATCATGGTCTCCTGATCATGAGCTCCTCTTCTCTAGTGTTGAAATCCACCTGGATCCCAAACTTTCCCTTGGAGTTGTCCATCTGCTCCTCTGCTTCGATGTTGTTGTTGTTTCTGCCCTACTGGTCTTGCAGGCTCCCTTCTGCTGAGCTTCTCATTGTTGGTGGTCTCTACTACTGAACTCGACATCAGCCTTATGATTTCTTCAATTACTTCATCCAGCTGCTCCAGTGGCTGGCTCTCCTTATGTAGTCTCCTCAACTACACTTCTTCCCGGCAAATGGGTTGATCAACTAGATCTCCCATGCCATCTTTGTCCTCTGTGGCCTCAACTTGCCATTCTGCTGGAAAATTCATATCTGCAGTCTTATTTTCTTGACTGACCTATTTTTCAGTCACCTTGTTTGACATATTATCTTCTACCATTTCCCCTTGTGCTGGTTGAATTCCATCTTACTTCATCTACTCCTAAGACTAGAATTCTCCTTCATCTTCTGTTGCACACCTTGACACTGCAGTTATCATCTGTTTAGCTCCCTGGCTGAAATTTTCGAGCAATTTCTCTTAATGCTCTTCTCTCAAAATATCCATGACTGTCTTATCATGGAATTCATTGACTGGCTCTGGATGGTTTAACCAATCCTCCAACATTTCTAACTCCTTCTCCCATGGAGTGAGCATCTTAACTGTGTGCTCCTCTTCTTTTCCTTGGGTAGCTTCTCACATCTACTCCATGTCTCTGACAGTCACAAATGGTTGTCCTTCTGTTGTTTCTACCTCTGCAACACAAGATCTCGCCTCAACTGGGCTAAGTGGAAGGAATATTCCTCCAATGATCAGAAAGTGTGTCTGATCCTTGTCTATCATCTCCTCTCACTAACTCGAACTCATCCCTAAGTTCATGAGACTTTCAGATAGTCTCATCTGCTCTCCCTTTCCCACTTGGCAATATGGGATTTCCTCTCTACCCTCCTGGCAGTCTATGAGATCAGTCGATCCCATCTCAGTGCCCTCCTGGCAATTTGAACTTTCAACACCACCCTCCTGGCAGTATACGAGACCTTCACTTGATCTCTTTCTATTGCCCACCTCGAAATTTGAAAGTCCATCTCTGCCCACTTGGCAGTCTATGATATCTCTTCTCGATCTCTCCTCTTCATCATCACTAAGATTTCTCCCAGCTTCTGGTTCATAGGCATGAACCATCTCCTCTGTGGCCCTAAGGCTTTTCACATACCTTAGCCACCTTCTCAACAGCCTTTGTTGTCTTATGGCCAACAATTTATTTACTTGCCAGTTCACCTTTCTCTTCATGGGCCATTCATATACCCAATGTGTCTTTGCATCATGTTGCATTCGCAATGAAAGCTGCTCTATTCTTTCCCTCACCTCAGTGAGTTACAGATCCATATTTGGATTTTTTTTCTTCTTGCGATCTTCCCTGTGACTACGCCCATGGCCTTCAGTAGCCATATTCATCCTCTATCTGCCCACCTAGAAAACTTATGGATCACTCTACACCTAAGAGTATCCCCATCTTCCTTTCGCCTATAAGATACAAGTGGATTCCCGCTCTGATACCACTTGATGCAGACCCCCTACCTCAACAATCTTCTATGACCTCTCGATCTCTGGATCGATCTTCTTCTGAGACGAAATGGTTCTTTTGACTCTTTCTAGAACCCCTTGAATGAATCCACAGGTCCCTTTAATTCCCTGGCATAAGCTTTGAGGAAACCTATGCACGGGCTCATCTTTCAGTGCTCTTCTATGTTCTGAACCAACACACCTTTCGCATTTTGGGGTTTCAAGACTCCTGCATGCGAGATCTCCCAAGATCCATGTCCCTCCAACTCCCGATCGCCGAAACGCCGAAAAGGGCTTAACGAATCTGGGTCCTCCCTTAGCCTCCATCCACATGACCACCACTCTGTGACCACGTGCTTAACATCAAAGCGCTACCGGATTTTCGCAATTTAGGGAATCGTGATGCAAGCATTCCTCCTATTCTCTGTCTTTTGAAATGAAAAAACCCGAAATAGGGCCTAACTCCACAGCTCCTCCCTTAAGTCGCTTTTCATATGACCGGTCCTGTGACCTGGTGCTATTCCTTCAAATGATTTTTTGTTTTTCTGGCTGCAACGATTCTAGGTCCTTCGAAATCCCGGATCCTGAAATGCCAAAATCTACCCATGACCATGGTCCACTTTTCAGGATTTTGTAATTCACGATTTTGCGATTACGGCTACAAACGATTCTAGGTCCTTAGATCTCCCGGACCCCGAAGTGCCGAAATCTCCCCCTTGAGAGATCAACGATCCAGATTCCTCTTGAATCGACGATCACGATCCAACTGTATTGATGACCCACAACCTTTCGGGATTTTTCCCAAACCTTGACCACTCACCACGTGTCCTGTTTGATGAACAGTCCTGGTCCTTTCGCGATTTTGGCCCAGTCTTCTCCTTGTTTCCCAGTTCCAAAAACTTTGAAAACCCTCGACCCCACTGGATCGATGGTCCACACTTGTCCTGATCAACGGTCAGGATCTGATCGTGATTCTCCCTTTCGTGACTTTGGGAGAATCTTCACTCTCGATCACCCAGTGTCCAAATCCCCTAAATGTGTATCTCTTGACATGCATCCTTTGAGATGGACGGTCCTGATGCTTTCGGGACTTGATGAGTCCTCTCCCTTCTACTATTATGAGGATTAAACCTCACGCACCTTCTTTAAGATCCGAATTCTATTGGCTCTTAGCACTAGATCTGACGGTTCATATCTGTCCTCCTTGCACGCTCTCCTCCTTGATGCCTAGATGTAGATTCAATGGTCTAGATCATTCTTCCCAGTGCTAATCCAATGACAGTTGTGCTCTTCCTCCTAATGTTTCTTAGATTTTTGACTTAGAATATTTTCTAAGTCTCGAAGGTCTCGACCTTCGACTCTTCCTCTTGTGAGCCCATTTCCTTTGGGTCTCGTCTATGTTATAGAAACGATGTCCCTTCTGAGATTCATTCTCTTGGATATTTACTCCTACGCACACTTTGGGTTTGAGGATCTTGAATAACTCAGATTCGAGAAGTTTTCTTGAAAAGAAAACTCCTTACACCCACCTGGCATTCTCCTGCTCGATGCACACCTTGTAGAGCCTACAGAGTATTCAACAACCCTGTGAGTGTCTTCTCTTCGACACTTCTCTTTTCTTAGGACTCGAAATAGAGTTCCCTAGTGCACTCTATGCACTCACTCGATGCCCTCTTGGCAGATCTCTACAGAACCTTCAGTATTTATGTCTTCCCTAAACTTGAGACAGAGTTCCTTCCTGTGCACTCCTTGCACCTCTGCTGATGAAGGTTCAACGCTATCCCTCTTGAGTTTTCATGAGGTTGTCTCACCTCTGCCAATGCACACCTTGCAGACTATGTGCACTCCTTGCACTCAGAAACTCCAAGACGGGACGAAATTGAAACTTATGAAATACTTCACTAGTTATGAATTTAAACATGAAATGCATAAAAACATGTAAACATCAAACACACAGTATGCAGGAAAAACTACTTTTCTATTAATCTATATGTCTATAGAAATGTTTACAAAGACTAGATTGTAACAAGTCTCATCTCTCTCTCGAGACCTCTCTGCTCTAGTTTGTCCTCCTAACTCTCTACTCTAATTTCTTAATTACAAAATGAAGGCTCCCATGAGATTATCATCAACCACCATCTTTGATTTATCGCTATCACAGAGTGGCTCCTATGGCTACATTACATAAATGGATGCCCAGTCCTGAATACATCCTAGGCTTATTGTAGACAACCATTAAAGGAAACCTCAACCACTACCTGTACAAAGGCGTGGTCTGGCATTAAAATCCTTACAACATTTATTGAAATTTCAAATTTCATAATTGAGAGTGTTGGGTGTTGTTGGGAAATAATACCCTACGGACTAACAATATAGAGTTAGGCTTGCATGCAGATCATGACCCTAAAGAAATCACTTTTAACCTATCACCCCAAAACTCAAACCCCTTTTTCACATACAAGCATGGAAAAGATCTAATAACCTTTTTACTGATGTTTGGTGTAGATCCTCCGGTGCGCTTTGTCCGTTTTCTTGTGCCTCTCCTTCCAAAGACAATCCTGCAATCGAGACAAAACACTACGCATGCATTTTATTTTTATACTTGAGGGTTAGAGATTAAGCATAAATCAAATAAAATATAAATAACTCATGCATTGGGACGGGAAAAGTATTCTTTTATTAATCTCAAGATGAATCAACTTACAATAATGATAGAGACCGACCATCGTTCCTCGATCCTGATCCTGGGCTCCTCCTCTTCTTTGTCCTCCAACTGCTTTGCTTTAATTCTCCTTAATCTTGAGAAAAGGATAAAGGGTTGGGACAAATGGATTCGGAAATTGGGCAGAGTTTCTTTGCTATCTTTTTTCTCCTCCAAATAGTACCCCTACCCCTTCTTTTATAGGCTAGAAGGAGCTAGGGTTTTGGACGAACTCTCGACCATGCATGGCCGTGAGTTTCAGTTAACTGACCCATAGCTTTTTGTCCCATCGACAACTTTCCTATTTTTGTTCTTTGTTAGGTAAACGCGAGCTATAGTAGGCCAGCCAGCGTTCCAACGCGTGCAATAGTAGGCCTGCCAGCGTTCCAACGCGTGCAGTAGTAGTTTAGGGCGTGTTTTACTTGATTTAAGAGGATTTTCAAGAGTTTATTCAACATGGCTTTGGCAAGGAAGGGATATGAGTTGGCCTGATGCCAGGTAAGCATGTGTGGTGCAATTTTGGGTTATAACAGATGCCCCCTAATGTGTGAGGTCAGAAGAGCATCCGATGGCCAAAATACATTACCAATTATTTACCAATCTGTACTGATATGCTGAATGAGTGAGCCCAGGAATCAAGAATCAGGAGGTGCCTTCTACAAAAAATATAAAATGTCTCACCGAGGCGGGCATACCCATGCTCGGAATAAAATAGAACCATGGCTACAAATCAAATACACTGTAGATCCATGCCAAACAACTTATGAAGAGTAGTTGTGAATAATACACAGCGGAGCTACATCTCGAAATCAAAAAGATATACATATAAAGTATCCATCTCCCAGAAGCTAATTCGGCCTGATGGCTGTACTTCAGAGCTCGAGCAACAACTTCAAAATCTTCTAAAACTTGGGTAGGAGTGTAATATGAGTGTACAACTGCACTACCTAGAGGTCTTCGACGGCTCGTCGGTTATGGACTTGATAATCTTGATGATCGGACTGAAGGCTTCAGTGATTTCGAAAAAAGACTTGATTGGACGTTCAGGATGGACGGGTATGCGGACAAGAGACATATTGCAGAGGGGCCGACTCAAGCTTAGTGACAAACTTCCCTTGGATAATAGCACGACAAGTGATAAGACTCAGGCAGCATATATGTTAATCATAAGTTTACGAAGCAGGAGGCAACGCAAACTCTCCA
>SNQJ01S0002093.1:178703-202170 GCA_010110895.2 Picea sitchensis
GGGAGAGGCATAGAAGTCTGTCCGGGGTTCCATTGACTGTGGAAAGAATTACCCCAGAATGACATTCTAGAGGAAGGAATGGATCCTTGTCCTGAGTTCCAAGGTCCTGGTATATGTGCCCCCGACACAGGAATAGTACCCTGCGCCGGAGTACACTGTCCAAAAATGGGAGTGCCCCCAGATGGGAAAGCAGTGGATGCGAAAGTGTTGTTACCAAACGTCCCATTCCAAACAAACGGTGATGAACCTACCAGTTGAGTTTGCGCAGGTGTTCCTTGACTCCCGGCTCCAAATGAACTTGTGTGTGCAGGTTGCCTGGCGGACTGCTGATGCAGACCACCAAGCGAAGGGGACGAAGGAGAGATATGACCTCCAGCGTAAGGAAAAACATTAAAAGGGATAGGAATGCCCCCAAGTTGACCTTGCAGAGGAGCGTTAGAGCTCCCTACCCCTAGACCCAAAGTCTGTAAAGTGGAGTGAGTGAGTGCATGACTTGTGCCCGAACTAGGCATACCATAAGAGAACGGAGGGCCTGTCGCACTAGGTGTGAAGGGATTTGTGGCCATCGCGATAGATGGGGTCGGTCCACTGTGTGAGGTAGTTTTGGGCGAGACTGTAGTGGCTCGGGTCAATGACGACAAGTTAGGAGATGCTTCTCCTGTGGTAGCAACGGTGGTGGGAATGGAAGAAATCCTAGAAGAAGTAACAGAATTTGGTTCCATAACTATGTGAGGCACTGATAGGCGTTCGTAAAATTGAAATGGCACAATAACTTGCAGCCAAGTATCAATGGTTGGGGTTTCAACCAAACCAAGATTGGCGGTTGATTCCTCTGGGAGTTGTTCGGGCTCAATGGTTTGTAACCCGTTTGCTTCAAAAGACCCTTGTTGGTCTAGCCTCCACCTCAAGGGTGGCGGGGGTGGCTCCAGTATAACCGGCGGCAGGCCTAGAAGACTTTGTGACCAGCAGAGCTCTAAATCCTCCACTGTGTGAGAATATTCATGACACGCTAAGGTATTCTACACGATCGAACAATAACACACACTAAAAAGAATCCCCTAAGAGATAAATAAAGAAAACACTAAACTAGTTTGAAGAATAGTTACTACAACCAACACTAGAGAAACATACCGGTGCAAGTGAAAATAAAAAACGGAAGCACCCTCCAGGTATACTTTGCAAAGCATGGCCTGATTTCTGTCCTAGGTACCGTGGTATACCCCCGCAGTCACCTGTGTATGTCCCTAGAAAACATTGGCAACTAGTTTTCCAGTGCGCGAACAGTCACCAGGCGGGTACAGTCGATAGTCGGGTAGACCACAATGAGCAGGGTATCAAGCCCGAAATCTGTCAAGGGTATCGAGAGAAAATGGTCTGGAAGACAACTGAGGACGTCGAACGGATTCGAGACCCACGAAGCCCCGTGGAAAATGCAAACGAGGGAATCCCTTAACAAATCCTCGATATGTGTTCTCCACTACGCTCGGTCCAGCTTTGGAGGGGTTATCTCCGCTACCTTTACTTACGCGACCTCGTGTTTAGCCCCTGTGTTAGAGGGGGGTCCCAGATAACTTTCACGTAACTGGACTTCTACACTCCCTATGACAGACTCCAATGTTTGGTTTGAGTGGCCTTGGAGAATTTACTCTCCAACCTATTCCAAGGCCCCAGTCCTGAGCTAGTGTATGAACCCTACAAACAAAAGAGTCTAATAGATTTTAAATTAGCGTTTCTTTTATGGGTTGTTTTACGTCACAAGGTATGAAGGTGAAACTGATGGTGTGTAAATACTCAAAGCAAAAATGAATAAGAAATGCTTGGAAACAAATTTTTTTACAAAAAATGCAAAAATCCGCAACTTTTCAACAAGAAAGACTTCTTTTTCTTTTCAATTTTTCTAAGATTTCATGCAGCAAGCATAAAGGAATTTTGCTCAATATGAGATCTACTTATTCTCTAAATGTACTGCAAAAACTTATGAAAAAAGACTTCTTCCTAGCTATTGATGCAACAACGCAATCTTCAAACAAAGAAGCAAACGAAAAAGAGATTTTTTGTTTTTTTATTTAAGTGCAAAATGAAGCAACAAAGGGAAAATGCCGACAAGCACAAAACCAAGAAAACAAAATAAAATTCTGGCTTAAAGTGCAGATCGCAAAGAACCAGAGAAAAGACGCACAATGGAAATCAATAAAGCACCGGCTCCTACGCTTGTCTAAAAACCATAAAATGAAATCTTTCTTTTTTATATTTTCTATCAACAATCAACTAAGAAAGAACCTGGCTAAGGATAAGAGGCCCTAACCTACTGACTGTGCAGCCCTAGACTCAAACCCCTGATATTAACACTTCTCACCACAGGAGGGGGTGACTGCCCCACCCAGGCTGAAAAGAAACCAGTCAAGCCCGCAATTGTCACTGAAACAACACGCGTGCAAATGCGTGTTGAGCTATAACAGCACGCGGGTACCCGCGGGCAGAACTTGCACAGACCGCGGGTCAGTATAAATGCTAAGAAAAAACTAAACATAGTCAGTCCAGACCTAGAAAAGGCCTCTGGTATTGACAACCAGGGTCTCTTAAAGGCTTGGATGCTTCTTCCAACAGAAAATAAAAAATGATTACAAAGAATAATAAAATGCAATAAATCAAACTGAGACAAGACTTCAAACTAGCAAGACCCAGACAGGATCCAGAAAGCCCCCTGAGAATGTGAAATTCTGACAGGGAAGGGAGACTGCCTCTTAAGCTCTCTGAGTCCTACACGCTACTGAAACCTCTACAACAAGCGTTCAAACGCGGACTGTAGAAGGTTAGGGAACGAGTTACACACGTGCAGGCCTTCTGCAGGCCGCGTGTACCTCTGTGTGTCCCGATAATAAATGTCAAGCAACAGTCAAGGAAAACTGGTATTAAGAACCAGGTTCCCTGCTAGCTCTGATCTAAAAGAAAACAAACAAACAAAGAAATAGAAAATCTACTCCTTTAAACTACCCAAAAACCTCACTTAAATTCGGAAACCTTAAGAGTACTATCCCCTGTGGAGTCGCCAATTCTGTTGTTGGGAAATAATACCCTACGGACTAACAAGCTAGGGTTAGGCTTGCATGGAGATCATGACCCTAAATAAATCACTTTTAACCTATCACCCCAAAACTCAAACCCCTTTTTCACATACAAGCATGGAAAAGACCTACTAACCTTTTTACTGATGTTTGGTGTAGATCCTTCGTTGCGCTTTGTCCGTTTGCTTGCGCCGCTCCTTCCAAAGACAATCCTGCAATCGAGACAAAACACTATGCATGCATGCTATTTCTCTACTTGAGGGTTAGGGATTAAGCATAAATCAAATAAAATATAAATAACTCGTGCATTGGGACGGGAAAAGTATTCTTTTATTAATCTCAAGATGAATCAACTTACAATAATGATAGAGACCGGCCACCGTTCCTCGATCCTGATCCTGGGATCCTCCTCTTCTTTGTCCTCCAACTGCTTTTCTTTAATTCTCCTTAAGCTTGAGAAAAGGCTAAAGGGTTGGGACAAATGGATTCAGCAATTGGGCAGAGTTTCTTTGTTATCTTTTTCCTCCTCCAAATAGTACCCCTACCCCTTCTTTTATAGGCTAGAAGGAGCTAGGGTTTTGGACGAACTCTCGGCCATGCATGGCCAGGAGTTTCAGTTAACTGACCCATAGCTTTTTGTCCCGTCGGCAAATTTCCTGTTTTTGTGCTTTGTTGGGTAAACGCGGGCTGTAGTAGGCCAACCCGTGTTCCAACGCGTGCAGTAGTAGGCCTGCCAGCGTTCCAATGCGTGCAGTAGTAGTTTAGGGCGCGTTTTACTTGATTTAAGAGGATTTTCAAGAGTTTATTCATCATGGCTTAGGCAAGGAAGGGATATGAGTTGGCATGATGCCAGGTAAGCATGTGTGGTGCAATTTTGGGTTATAACATTGGGCCTCTCCCTTTCTCCATTAAATGTGTGTTGGATGTGCTGGCTAGCTGGCACGTTGCTGACATGGAGCGATGCTCCTGCATCGCATGTACAATCATATTTAATGGCCAATAAGAGCATAAAATAGTTGTTCCCTTGCTTTATGTCTGAGCACACACACTCACACACACACACACATATATACCATCATCACATTTCAATTAAACAATATAGTTTCATTTAAATATAATAATCCATCATGTTCCTAACAAATAATAATCAAAAGAATAACATTGACAAGAAATACAAGCCAAGATACATACCTAAAACCTGATGCTGGAATCCAAATGGAACAACCACATTCCACCTAACCATAGAACAAAACAACAAAGTTCACTTGCATTGTTCATCCCCTAGTCTGACCATGAGTCCATAAGGGCAAAATGAATGTTCATCCTTAGCTACAATCACCATCCACACATCAGAAATTCTTTTTCCTCACACTCACAGTTCTCATAACAAAAAATAATTTCTTTCTCCAACATACTAAGCAGCGTCCTGCCTCCTCCATATGTTGTTTTTATATGCATCTTGTGCCTAGGTATTTCCTTCCCTTGGGAAATTCGCAACTTTAAAAATTCCTAATTTTTAGGGGTTTCTAGTGGCCAAATTCCACATTTTCCACTTGTAAAAATCAGCCTTGAGGTAAGTGAAACTTGTTCCCCACTCATGGAGTCATGGCCAACCATTTTTAACCTTTTTGTTCCATTTGTTGTCCAACATTTAATTTATTAAAAGTTTTTCTTTCACATGTGTAAAAATAAAAGAGGTTCGTTGGGAAAGTCAACTATTTTCCCAACAGTCATCAAATAATTAATTACAACAATAAAAATTCTAAGTTCGTATTTTCCATAAATGGCAAATAATTTCCAAATTTGAATTTTCCAAAAATGGAAATTTATTTATAAGTTCACTTAGAATTTAATATTATAAGATTTGAGGATGTTAAATCCTCTTCCCCTTAACTACAACAATGTCCTCGGTGTTCATTCATTTCTCATAATAGGTTTGGAGAACATTTCCGTAAATCTTCCTCCAATTCCCAAGTGGCCTCCTCAAGGCTAAAGTGATTCCATTGCACTTTTACCTGGGAGATAGCTTTGTTATGTAGTACTCTTTCTTTCCTATCTAGAATGCACAGAGGTTCTGCCTGGAACTCGCCTTCTGATTGGACCTACACCATGTTCCTATAAATGATGTTTGTAGGATCATGAATATACCATTTTAATAACAAAAGATGAAAAACATTATGAACTTTTAAGTTTGTAGGAAGTGATAGTTGATATGCCACGGGTTTGATTCGAGTTAAAATATTGAAGGGGACACAAAACGTGGGCACCAAATTTGAACAATTTCCTAGATTTAGAGAGCTCCTCCTTGCTTTGACTTTCAAATATACATGGTCCCCAATTTGAAATTCCTAGTATTTCCTTTTTAAATCTACGTATCTTTCATGTTCATCTTGGGCCTCCTTTAAATTCCGTTGTACCCTTTTTACCATTTTATCCATTTTCGGGAGCATTTTCGGTCCCATAATAATCCTGTCAACTGGATTATCCCAGCTAATCGGGGTTGCGCATTTCCTTTTGTATAATGATTCCAAGGGACTCATCTTGGTTGATGTTTGATAGCCATTATTGTAATCAAATTCAACTAAGTGTAGGTACTCCTCCCACTTAGTTGGTTTCATTCTCACATACATTCGTAACATGTATTCCTTCCAAAATTTGACGTAAATTTGACATCTCTATCAGAGATCACAATCTTAGGAATTCCATGCAATCTAAATATTTCTTTCGTAAAAATTGCAGCAATATTATTTGCTTTATAAGTTGATTTCACAGGTATAAAATGTGCATATTTCCTAAGTTTATCAATCACTACCATAATCGAGTCATTTTTCTTTTGAGTCTTAGGAAAACCTGTGATGAAGTAAAATGATATAATCTCCCACTTCCATTCTGGTATAGATATAGGTTGTAGAAGATTGCTTGGATGCTTATGTTCAACCTTTACTTATTGAAAATCTAAGCATTTAGATAACTATGTAGTTGTTTCACTCTTCATGTTAGGCCAATAAAACAGTTTTCTTAAGGTTGTTATCATTTTCTGGTATCCTGGATGACCAAAATATGGCCTTTTCTGCAATTCGTCAAGAATTGTTGATTTTAAATCAGCAGAATTAGGTACATACAACTTGTTTTTCAACCTTAGCAGTGAATTTTTATCTAAACTCAGATCCGTTTTGTTCATTTTTTCTGCATTTTCTTGTAATTTTCTTGTTGTTTTGATGTATTCTTCGTCATTACAGCTTGAAAATTTTATTCTTTGTTCGATGTCATTTTCTTCTTTGCTAACACTTATCTCAAAAAGTCCATTATCTCTCTGACTTAAGGCATCTGCAATTTTTTTTCTTTTCTTTTGACGTGTCTTACTTCAAAATCAAATTCACTTCAAAATGTTAGCCATATCGCTTGCCTTGCATTGAGATATGGTTGACTGAATAAAAAATGTACACCATTGTTTTTGGTTAGTAGCAGAAACATTCTCCCCATTAAATAATGTCACCACATTTTCAGAGCATGAATTATGACTGCTAATTCCAAATCATGTGTAACGTAATTCAGTTCATGTTCTTTCAGTTTACGTGATTCGTAAGAGATGACGTGTCCATATTTTGTTAGGAAACCTCTCAAGCCTTATTTTCTTGCATCCACACAAACTGTAAAGTCTTTATCAGGATCTGCTACCCCTAGGATAGGTGTTGTAGTTAACAGTCCTTTTAATTTATGAAAGTTGTCCTGACACTTTTGTTGCCAAGTAAATATTATTCCCTTTTTCTACAGGGATGTAATTGGATACGCGATCTTAGAAAATCCTTCGATAAATCTTCGGTAATAACTGATAATTCCCATGAATGATCTAATGTCTACTACATCCTTAGGGATAGGACATTCCATAATTCCTTTTATCTTTTCTGGATAAACTACAATACCCTCTTCGGATATCACGTTTCCTAGGTATTGTATCCTTCTTTGGTAGAAGTTGCACTTATCAAACTTCGCATACAACTTGTGTTTCCTTAAGGTTTGCAATAATATTTTCATATGTTCTATGTGTTCTTCTTCCATTTTCGATTAAACTAAAATATCATCGATAAACACCAACAAAAATGTATTCAGGTATTGACTAAATATACTATTCATCAAACACATAAAGGTTGTTGGTGCATTAGTAAGATCAAATGGAATTACGACAAACTCATAGTGTCTATATCATTTTCTAAATGTTGTTTTATTTATATATTCATCTTTTATTCTGACTTGATGATAACGATACCTTAAATCAAACTTAGAGAAGATCTTTTATCCACCCACTTGGTCAAACAAGTCATTAATTTTGGGTAAAGGATACTTATTCTTGATCATCATTTTATTTAGTTGTTGATAGTCAATGAATATTCTCAAAGTCCCATATTTATTTTTAATGATTAGAACTGATTCTCCCCAAGGTGAGACACCGGGTCTGATATATTCTTTATCAAGCAGTTCTTGCAGCTGAATTTTCAGTTCCGTTAATTCGGGTAAACTCATTCTATATGGTGACTTAGATGTCGGGGCAGATTCAGGTAGTATATCAATAGAAAAATCTATCTCTCTTTGGTGTCAACCTACCCTCCAAACTCCTTCGGGGATGACATGACCTCCCGGTATAGGATCGTTCAATTCATCGAACCAACTGGTTCGTCGGGATCCTAATGGAACCAGTTTAACTTGGAACAAGCCCTTTTACTTCCTCGACACCCACTATGGGACACCTGCGGACCCTCTCCTTGTGCTTTCGACTCTTATTCCCACAACCACTATCTCTCAATGCTAAGATCCTCCCTTGATGTGACCACGGTCTATGTCCATGGGCCAACACCCTTTGCGACACCACGCTTCGGGACTTTCACAAGATTTCCCCCCTCCTTTCCGGATTTCTAAATATATGAATTATTTGGGACCATATCTATGGTCCACGTTCCTCTCGCGATCGACAACTATGATCACTTTGCGAGTCCTCCTCTCAGGTATTCCCTCCCATACTTTCCCAAACTTTCTGGTTCTCTACCATCTGTCCTCTGGATCCAATAGTCTAGAATGAAATTTCTCTTCACGACTTCACAAAGATCTTTGTTTTCTCTTGGGAAAACTTCTAAAAATATTGTTTCCTAACTTCTCGATCTTCTACCACCTGTCTCCTCCTTGACACTGGATGATTTCACTATCTTCAGGAATCGACAAGTCCTCGACTCCTTTACACACTTAGCACAATTCTCCTTTTTCGACTTAGGTTGTTCTTGAAATACCTTCTGCACTCCTTGAAGAGTTTTGTGTAGGCTTCCTTCTGTGACTTTTCTCGGTTTGAAAACCTTCGAGGTTCCCAGTTTCTCTGCGAGTTTCTCTTTCCCTCCTGGAATTTTCTCACTCTTCTTTCTGAGCTTGTAAGGTGAACTTAAAACACCTCAGGCACACTCCTTATGCTTGACTCAGTTATTCGACGACTTCCCCCTTAACCTTAGGGAAAGGTTTAAGGCATATCCTTTCCTTTGTCGATGCACTTCTTGCAAAACCTTCCTTCACCAAAATGTTTAACAATTCTGGGACTCTCCAACACCTCCAACCATGTTTTTTTTGTGCATGCTCGCACTATCTCAATGCCCTCCTGGCAGAGTATTTCAGAGTGTTCAATAACTCTGAAATATGCTTCTCCCTATATAGTCTGTCTTTCCAAGGTACTTAACTACCTTGAAATTTCTCCCTGAGTCTGTAAATTAATCTAGTGTGCCCTTCTGGAAGCTTCTCTTTTGACTCCACTGAGTTTAGACATGCACCCATTGCGGTGTCTCACAGAGTTTCCTCTCTCTATCGCGCACTCATTGCACTTAGCCTAGAGAAACAAACTTCACTCAACACACTCTCGGATAGAAAACAATATACCTATCCTTGTAGACAATTTATAACATTCATCTACAATTCAAATGCATGTAAAATACATCCATAACACACCACCCATTGAACAAAAGGAAAAAATAGGAAAAACTGTCAGTTTATATTAATGGTAGAATGCCAAATTACAATAGTAGAGTCTGAGTTTCACTTGAGTCTCGACTCTCTGCATTTCTCTCCCTACAACATGACTTATCCAACCTGACCAACCTGACCAACCTCTACTTTTCTTACCATACAAATATTTATACAAGAGGGGCTCTATGAGCTTCCCTCGCAAGCTAAACTAATGGTGTCAAATCACCATTCAAAATGCCTATCAAAAGGGAAAATTACAATGATGGAAATCTGCCCCAAATTGGATGAAGATCCCTTCTGTCATCATCCTATTAATGGCAACCTTATCTCCAACTTGTGCAAAAGAATGATTTAGCTCTTCCATCTTGTCTTCAATTAATTCCTCGATCACTGCCTAGATTCTCGAGGCAAAACAAGAGGACGACGCCTCTCCTTCCTTGAATGAACATGAAATGTGTTAGTTAGCTGGCACATGCTGAGGTGGAGCGATGCTCTTGCATCATACTCCACAGTGGAAAAAATCATGAGCTCCTGCTCATGAGCTTTCTAACGTGGTTGGCATCCACTTGGATCCCAAACTTTCTCTTAGAGTTGTCTCTTGTCTCCTATGCTCCACTTCTTCTGCTCCTGCATCATCCCCACTGCTCATGCATGTTTCCTTTTGTCCAACTTCATCTTGCTGACCAATTCCTCTGTCGACTCTGACATCATCTTCCTTATCTCCTCAATTACCTCGTCCAACTGCTCCATCGACGGGTTCTTTTGTTGCAGAGTAGCTTGTTGCACTCCCTCCTTGTCAATGGGAAAATCACACTGACTTCCCAAGACATCTTATTCCTTTGTGGCCTTAGATTTCCACTCTGTTCCAGTATTCACTCTTACATGCTCCTCATCACTGAACTACTGCTCAGCTACCACTTTTGCTGACAGATTCGGTCCTACCAGTCCTTCGGTTGTTCCCATTCCATCTTCCTCCTACTGTGACTCATGCTTGTGTAATCCTTCATCTACTTCCAACTTAGTCTATTGGATATTCATGCCTTGAATTTCCACTCTCCTCTCAAGAGCCTCCAATTCGTCAGACAGATCCGCAAAGTCTATGATGTCTACTCCCTATTTTTCTACAGACTCCAGTGTTGTAGTCATCTCTTGTTCATCTTCCTGGATGAAAATGTTGAGCGATTCTTCTCAATGCTCTTCTCTTTCTGTTGGGACAGACCTCAATATTTGTTCCTTCTCCTCCTCGAAAATATCTGCTCGTTGTCTCCCTGTCGCATTTGCAACATCTGTGCCAGCATCTCCTTAGACGCTTGGTAGGAATATTGTGACTCCCCTAATGATCAGAATTTTCCCTTGATCCTTCCCTTCGATGGTGGAAGTTTGAAACTTCTCATCATCTTCATTCACATGACTCGCAACTCCACATGAATCTCCATCTGAGTGAGGTCTCTCTTCTGCCTCCTCTTCATATATCAATGACCTCTTGATTGAGCTCATATCTTCTCCCTTGACCACCTTGTAATTTGGGATGTCTCTTCTTCCCACCTGGCAGTTTATGATATCCACTGATCCCCTCTCATTTCCCACCTGGAAATCTATGAGATTATTTCCAGATCTATTTTCCTTATGACTAAGGTTTTTAGCATGCCTCAACCACTTATTTAACACCTGTTGCTTCCTCCTGGTCAACAACTTCTGAACAGGCCATATGGATGTCCTCTTCAAAGGCCATTCGTACCTCGACTGTACCTTTGACTCTTGTTGCATTTTAAATTAAAGCCTCTATATCTGTGCTCAGATTTCACAGAGCTCCTTTTCCATCTCTGCCTTTCTCCTCTACAAATGGACTTCTCCTTGGCCCTACTCCTGACCTTCAATAGCCATCTTGATTTGTCTACACCCCACTCGACTGATTATCATTTGTTGCATGCCTTTCAACATCTCCAACAAAGCATTTCACTTTGTCTCCTTATGATGCAGGAGCATCTCTCCACGTCAGTCAGCCATCCATCCAGCCACATCAACGCGTATGCATTCAAAGATAAAGGGAGAGGTGCAACCTCATTTGAATTTGAAATTGAATGTAATTAATGTTTTAAGTTGGTGAGCTGTAGAGTCGTGCCTTTATGCAGGCATTAGGTAGATCGGCCTTTAATGTGTGTAATGGATGAGATCTATATCCGATAGTGGACTAGACAACCCATTCAATGTAATTGAATAGGGTAGGTAGGTTGGAGGGAAGAGCTCGAAGAGCCCCCTCAGGAAAAAGAGATTTTGTATCTCATTTTGTAGGGAGTGAGTTAGGAGTAAGAAAAGAGAAGAGCCAGAGAGAGCTCAGGAACACTATTGCAATTTCAGGAATTTTCCATTGTTAATATAACAGAGTAGTTTTTTATGCATTTCTGTGTTGAATGGATGTCTGTGTGTGTTCTTTCATATTCTGTAAATGTATGAGTGTTAGTGCATTTGCAGGGAGTTTTTTTTATTTCCAGGGTTGAAGGTCTTTGAGGCTTCACACCAGGAGGGTGTGACAGAACACTGCGGGTTCTGAGGGCCGTGCATAGAGGATGCATTTCTGAACTCTGCGAAGTCAGACAAAGGCGTGCTGCGGCACATGAACTGGAGTCAACAACTCAGGAGAGGAAGGCCTTAGAGGTTACTAAACACCTCATGAGGTAAGGCTGTGTGTGAGAAGACATAGTTGCAGACAGAAACTCTAAGGAGTTCTGTAGAGCTCTGCCAAGAGGGTATTTGAGCACAGGCACAAGGTGCAATTGAAGGAACTCTGATGTGAGTTCAGAAGATAGAATCTCTGAGTATTTTTGTAGAGCTCTGCCAAGTGGTCATTGAGCGTATGCGCTGTGGTGCATTTGAGGAAGGAACTCTGTTGAGAGTTCAAAGGAAACAAAATCATTGAGGATTCTATGAAGCTCATCCAGGTGGGCATCGAGTGAGTGCATAGGTGCAGAGGAGAAGAAGCACAGAACCATTGGAGGTTCTGAGAAGACACTCTACCAGGAGGGCATAGAGACAGTGTGCAGATAGGCACAAGAGAAGGGAACTCTTTGAGCTCCATATTGTGAAGGAAGTATCCACTAAAGGATTTTCACTGGGTTGCTGAACACCCAGAGAGACTCAACAAAGAGGTTTCTAGAGCAAAAGGAGCCAGGAGGGCATGTAAACATTATCCATCTGTAGGAGAAGAAGGAAAAAATCCCTTAGGGGTCTGAGTGTTTGCAGAAGCTCAGAAGACATAGCACTAGCATGTGCGTGAAGAGATTCTGCAAGGAGGCGCAGAAGTCAAAAGAATCCCTTGGGAGAATCGAGGGTTAAAAATCTCAGGAGAAGTCAGCGTTTTCATATGCATGCGACGAAGCTCAGAATTTGGAGTTCGCAGAGGAGAAATGAGATAAGGCTGAGGCCTTGGAAAAAATCTAAATTCTCCCAAGATTGGGAAGAAAGTGCATAAGATCAGGAGGGAGCAACACCAGCCGTCAGATCAGTTGGGAATTAGATCTGGACCATTGGTGTTCGCTTCCAGGGAGAAGCCGAAGGAGCGCATGGAAGGAGAACGGATTTGAGTTGTTAGATCTGGTTCAAGATCTCCAACAACTGTCAGATCTGCAGAAGTTGCGAGGGAGTTAAGTCCTCGTGAACAGGAGGAGAAATCCCGACAAGAGGTGGAGCCATCGGGATATCGACACTCGGGAGATCAGGATTCTCGAGGTCGTGAGAACTGAGACATCATAAGTCTTGAAACACCAGAGAGATCTAGACCGTTCGTTAGCAGAGACACATGGCAGAGATCGAGTGCCATCGGTATTGAGGCGCATCGGGAAATCGACATGCCCGTGGACAAGAGGATCGGGGAAATCCAGGTTGAAAACCCCGGCATAATCTGAGCCGTCCGTTTAGGGGGACAGGTGTCAGAGATATGGAGAGAGTCGGGATATTGGCCATCAGGAAATTGAAGTTCCTGAGGTCGAAAGGATCGGGACATCACAAGTCTCAAAATCCCGGAGGAATCGGGACCGCCCATCTGGAAGGACGCATGGCAGCGATCAGCGTCATCGGGAAAAGTCTCGACAAGGATGTCATCCATTGGTGTTTGGTTCATCGGGATATCAGATATTCTGGTGACAAGTTATTTGTGCACTTTGGAATCACGAAAAACGATACCCCGATGAGTGGGAGCCAACTGTCATCACAGTAGAGGAGGAGGACAATGCCATCATGAGAGGTCAGCTGTCAGGCAACCGAAGAGTCGGGGTTCGATGAATCAAGAATCCTGTGAGCAAATGCTCTTTGACATTTGAAACCCCGTAGCCCTGACGGGAGACAACACTATGATCATGAGAATAGTGGTCGCATTGGCCAGGGCTTATCTTGGAGGGCTAAAGCGCATCGGGAATCGGAGGATCGTGGATCCAAAGGACGTTTGCAACTTGGCATCAAAAAGTCTGAAACCTCGATGAAGAGTATGACTGCGATCATATACGGGGAGGTCACATGGACCAAAAGATAAGGTGGAAGGGGTGCACATCGGTGAAAAGGAGCTCATCGGTGATCGAGAATTGAAGAGTACAGTGACTCTCGATAGCAGGAAGCTCAAAACCCTGAACCTCGATATTGAGTCGGGGAAAAGTCACGGTAAAGTGTAGAAGGCCGTGAAGGGAGTTAAAGGACCTTTGGATCGGGTTTTAGAAGAGGATTCTAGCAGGGGATCTAAAGAGCTAATTCATCTCGCATGAGGAATTGAATGATCCTGTGAGCAGGAGAGTGCGACGAGGTGGTGGTCGTAGGATCTACCTGCGTCAAGTAGGTATCAGAGTAGGAAAATTCATCTTTATATTTCAAGGGAAGGAAGACACGGTTGCCGTGGATTCTGTAAGGATTGTTTGCAGGTAGACAACAATCAAAAGGACAGCCAGGGAGACTGGAGGATGAGGCTGGTAGAACTCTTAGTGCGGAGCGACAACAACAGATCTTCCAGGGAGGCAGATAGACACAGCAAGATAGCTATTGAAGGCCATAGGCATGCTGGGAAGAAAAGCACTGGAAGAAAGCGTGCAGGGATGGATAGAGAGCTCGCTGAAGTAATGGAAAAAATAGATGAGCTCGAACTAAAGCTGCGGCAGGATAAGAGAATGATTTATGACTATGAACCAGAGACTGGGAGAGGTCTCGATGATGAAGAATTTGAATTAGGTTCAGTTGAAGATCTCAAGCATTGCCATGAGGGAAGAGAAGAAATTCCAGTTTTCCAGGAGGGCAACAGGTTGAGATCGCTGCGAGATCTCACGGACTGTCAGGAGGACAGTGAGGGAATTTTACATTGCCAGCTGGGCAGGGAAAGGAGATTGTTGCGGCATATCGAAGACTATCAGGAGGGCAGTGGAAGCATCTCATATTGCCAGGTGGGAAGAGATGAAAATTTGAGACCATCTGAAGGCCTCATGGACTCGGAGGTGAGTTCAATTCAGCAAGGAGTGCTGATGAAGATGGGATCAGTTGATCTCATAGTCTGCTAGGAGGGCAGCAGAGACATCCCATATTGCCAGATGGACAGGGATGAACAGGTGAATTTTGATCGGCCAGAGGAGCTGACAGAGAAGGTGAGCTCAAATATGGATTTGGATCAGCATGTGCAGCTGATAGAGGTGGAAGATCAAGATGGTCTTCTGATGATTGGGGGAATTGGGATATTCCTACCATTTGCCCAGGAGGAGGCAGAAATTTGGGTTGCAGGTGCAACAACAACAGAAGAACAGTCACAGCTGATGATGATTGTCAGGAAAGAAGAGGAATTGGAGAAGAATTTGGAAGCTGCCCAAGCAAATGAAGAATATGAGCATTCTGAGGAATGGCTCATTACTTTCATCCAGGAAGATGAAAGAGCTGTAGCATTGGAGCTAACAACAGAAGAAGGAAAGGAGAGTGAGCATTCTGAGGAATGGCTCAATGACTTCAGCTAAGAAGCTGAAAGAGCTGTAGCGCTGAAGCTAACAACAAAAGGAGAAAACGAAGAGGATGATGAGCATTCTGAGGAATGGCTCAATATTTTTAGCAAGGAAGTTGAAAAGACCGCAACAGGGGAGTTTGCAGCAGAATAAGAAGAAGTAGACAACACTTGCTTTGCTTATCTGTGAGATCAAATTGAAGCCCTAGAAGAGAGGGTGAAAGTGCAGGGCATGCACATCCAACAACTGAAGTTGGAAATTGATGAAGGAGGCATGGGAGATCATGGTGATCTTCTCATGTGCCGAAAATTTTTGCAACTGAGGAGACTGCAAGAATAGGGCCAGCCATGGGAGAAGCTAGATGCAGTGATCGAGGAGATCATGGAGCTGATGTTGAGATCAACAGACACTGCCAGTAAGGAGAGGCTGAGCAGAAGAGAAGCAACAACAACAGTAGCACAAAAGCAGCAACAACAAGAAGATGGAGTAAATGGAAAGCTCCAAAGACTTATTTGGGATCCAGGAGGATTTCCAACAGCTTAGAGGGGAAGCGCATGAGCAGGAGCTCATGATTTTGCAGCTGAGGAGTTTGATGCAAGAGCATCTCTCCACGTCAGTCAGTCATCCAACCAGCCACGTCAGCATGTATGCATTCAAAGCTAAAGGGAGAGGCGTAGCCTCATTTGAATTTGAAATTGAATGTAATTAATGTTTTAAGCTGGTGAGTTGTAGAGTCGTGCCTTTGTGCAGGTATTAGGTAGATCAGCCTTTAATGTGTGTAATGGATGAGATCTAGATCTGATAGCGGGCTAGACAGCCCATTCAATGTAATTGAATAGGGTAGGTAGGTCGGAGGGAAGAGCTCGAAGAGCCCCCTCAGGAAAAAGAGATTTTGTATCTCATTTTGTAGGGAGTGAGTTAGGAGTAAGAAAAGAGAAGAGACAGAGAGAGCTCAGGAACACCATTGTAATTTCAGGCATTTGCCATTGTTAATATAACAGAGCAGTTTTTCCTGCATTTTTGTGTTGAATGGATTTTTGTGTGTGTTCTTTCATATTCTGTGAATGTATGAGTGTTAGTGCATTTGCAGGGAGTTTGTTTGATTTCTAGGGTTGAAGGTCTTTGAGCCTTCACACCAGGAGGGTGTGACAGAACACTGCGGGTTCCGAGGGCCATGCATAGAGGATGAATTTATGAACTCTGTAGAGTCACACAAAGGCATGTTGCGGCACAGGAACTGGATTCAACAACTCAGCAAAGGAAGGCCTTGGAGGTTACTAAACACCTCAGGAGGTAAGGTTGTGTGTGAGAAGAAACAGTTGCAGACAAAAACTCTCAGGAGTTCTGTAGAGCTCTGCCAAGAGGGTATTTGAGCACAGGCACAAGGTGCAGTTGGAGGAACCCTGCTGTGAGTTCAAAAGATAGAATCTCTGAGGAGTTTTGTAGAGCTCTGCCAAGTGGGCATTGAGCGTATGCGCTGCGGTGCATTTGAGGAAGGAACTTTGTTGGGAGTTCAAAGGAAAGAAAATCATTGAGGATTCTATGAAGCTCTGCCAGGTGGGCATCGAGCGAGTGCATAGGTGCACAGGATAAGAAGCACATAACCATTGGAGGTTCTGAGAAGACACCCTGCCAGGAGGGCATATAGACAGTGTGCAGACAGACACAAGAGAAGGGAACTCTTTGAGTTCCATGTTGTGAAGGAAGTATCCACTGAAGGATCTTCACTGGGTTGTTGAACACCCAGAGAGACTCAACAAAGAGGTTGCTAGAGAAAACGGAGCCAGGAGGGAATCTAAACATTATCCATCTATGGGAGAAGAAGGACAAAATACCTTAGGGGTATGAGAGTTTTCAGAAGCTCAGAAGATATAGCACCAGCGTCTCCATGAAGAGATTCTACAAGGAGGCGCATAAGTCAAAAGAATCCCTTGGGAGACTCGAGGGTTAAAAATCTCAGGAGAAGTCAGGGTTTTCATACACGCGCGATGAAGCTCAGAATTTGGATTTCGTAGAGGATAAATGAGGTAAGGCCGAGGCCTTGGAAAAAATCTAAATTCTCCCAAGATTGGGAAGAAAGTGCACAAGCTCAGGAGGGAGCAACAACAGTCGTCAGATCGGTTGGGAATTAGATCTGGACCGTTGGTGTTCGTGTTTAGGGAGCAGCCGAAGGAGCACAGGGAAGGAGAACAGATCTGAGTCGTTAGATCTGGTTCAGGATCACCGACAACCATCAGATCTATGGAAGTTGTGAGGGATTTAAGTCCTCGTGAACAGGACGAGAAATCCTGACAAGAGGTGGAGCCATCAGGATATCGACACTCGAGAAATCGGGATTCTCGAGGTCGTGAGAACTGAGACATCATAAGTCTCAAAACACCAGAGAGATCTAGACCGTTCGTTAGCAGAGACACGTGGCAGAGATCGAGTGCCTTAAGCATTGAGGCACATCGGGAAATCGACATTCACGTGGACAAGAGGATCGGGGAAATCCAGGTTGAAAACCCCGACATAATTTGAGCCGTCCATTCAGGGGGACAAGTGTCAGAGATCCGGAGAGATTTGGGATATTGGCCATCAGGAAATTAGAGTTCCTGAGGTCGAAAGGACTGGGACATCACAAGTCTCGAAATCCTAGAGGAATCGGGACCGTCCATATGGAAGGATGCATGGCAGCGATCAGCGTCATCGGGAAAAGTCCCGACAAGGAAGTCATCCATCAGTGTTTGGTTCATCGGGATATCGGAGATTCCGGTGACAAGTTATTTGTGCACTTTGGAATTGCGAAACGCGATACCCCGATGAGTGGGAGCCAGCTATCATCACAGCAGAGGAGGAGGACAACGCCATCATGAGAGGTCAGCTATCAGCCAACTAGAGAGTCAGGATTCGATGAATTGGGAATCCCGTGAGAAAATGCTCTTTGACATTTGAAACCCCATAGCCCCGACGGGAGAGAGGACTATGATCATGGGAATAGTGGTCGCATTGGCCAGGGCTTAGCTTGGAGGGATAAAGCGCGTCGGGAATCGAAGGATCGCGGATCCAAAGGACGTTTGCAACTTGGCATCAAAAAGTATGAAACCCCAATGAAGAGTATGACTGCGGTCATATACGGGGAGGTCACATGGACCAAAAGATAAGGTAGAAGGGGTGAACATCGGTGAAAAGGAGATTATTGGTGATTGGGGATTGAAGAGTACAGTGACTCTCGACAGTGGGAAGCTTGAGCTGCAACTAAGTCTCGTCTCTCTGCATTTCTTTCCCTACAACATGAGTTATCCAACCCAACCAACCAGACCAACCTCTACTTTTATTACCATACAAATATTTATACAAGAGGGGCTCTATGAGCTTCCTTCACAAGCTAAACTAATGGTGTCAAATCACCATTCAAAATTCCTATCGAAAGGGAAAATTACAATGATGGAAATCTTCTCCAAATCAGATGCAGATCAATTATGTCGTCAGCCTATTAATGGCAACCTTATCTTCATCTTGTGCGAAAGCATGATTTGGATCTTCCATCTTGTCTTCAATTAATTCATGGATCACACCTTGTATTCCCAAGGGAAAACGAGAGGACGATGCCTCTCCTTGAATGCGCACCATGCATGTTAATTAGTTGGCACGTGCTGAGGTGGAGCGATGTCAACGAATTTTGGTATTTATTTCACAAACACATCTCTAAACCCATGTTGGAATACAAAGTCCTCTAAAGTGGGTTTGTTTTCCTTTTCTAACAGATTAGTTACCTGAACAACATAAACTTGGCAACCTTTGATCATACATTTCTTGAACTACATGTTTGATATCTGCCTAACCGAAACTTGTTTTCTGATCCCTTGTATTGTCCTAACTGTGTTGTTTTCATCTCTGTAAATAACTGACTTTTCGTAACAATTTAAAATTAGTCTATGTTTCGCTAACTAGACCATTCCAATAATTACATCATAATATCCTAAATGTAAAATGTTTATATCTAACTTCGTACTTTGACCGTCTATGCTGAGTTCACATTCAAGAATAAAATTGGTTATCTTTTTCTTGGTCCCTGTTGTTAACTGTACTAACCAAGACTTAGCATGCTTTACTTTCTTGAGCTTGTTTAATTCAACTAAACCAAGAGTAACATAACTCAGACTAGCTCCTGGGTCAATTAATATGGAAATGTGGTTATCATGAATTTTACCTTCAAGCTCCACAATAGTGGATTAACGATAAGATCCCCTACCATCCATAGCTGCATTAATTCTATGCATGGTTCTACCCATATCTCCTATTGTAGAAGATTCTTATAGGTTGTGGAATGTAGTTCTTTCTATGGAAATTAAGCATGGACAATTTCTCCTTAAGTGAGGTTCTCCACACTCCCAACACTTCAATGGTTCTCTGGGGTTGTCCCCAACTTTATTGACTCCCAAGTTAACTAATCTACCTCCCCCTTGAGCACTCTGGGTGTTGGAATGATAGTCCTTCTTTTGGAAACCCTTTGCCATATTCTGGAAAGGGGCTGGTTGGAAGCCTTTGTTTCGATGATTCATTATGTCTTGTTTCTTTTCCTTCCATGCCTTGGGAATTCTAGACCTTTGTTTGTACTGATCATAACACATCCAAGCCTTTATAAACACTTCATTTACATTCTTTGGATTGTCAAAATCAATTATGTCTTTGTACGACCATGGTAGACATATTAAGAATCGTTGTATCTTTACTTTGTCTTCCTTGATGTATGGTCCAAATATCAATAGTTCTAGAAATTTATTTATCAGATCGTCCATGGTCATTTGTTTGAGTCTTAGCTCGTAGAATTCCTTAGTCTTTCTTTCGTAATATCTTTTTGGAAAATATTTCTTATTGAAATATTTCTTAAAATATGACCATTCCATTTGTTTCTCTCTCAATCCCTTAGCCAATTTTAGGTCTTTCCACCAGATACTTTATTTTCCCTTCAAGTTGTAAATGGCCATCCTAACTTTCATATTACTAAAGTAATTGTAAATCTGGAAGTATTTCTTTATATCTAGTAGCCATGCTTTATCCTCTTCACCTGTCCTTGATTCTCCATCAAAGGTGGATGGTTTTTTTTTCTTGAATTCACCTTCCAGGTGATCTACTTGTTTTATTTTTCTTCCTGTAGATTTTTTTCTTCCTATCATGTGTGTGTCTTTAGAAGAACTGTTCTCATTTCATGTTTCATGACCAAAGTTTTTTTAGTACCTTTTACTGACTTCTTCCTCTTTTTCATTGTCCTTTAGGCTCTTCTTTGTTACTATACTATATAGAAACATTTCATTTATTTCTAACTAGTCATCCTATGCCTTTTTCATCTTTTTTCTATCTTCCTGAAACACTTGTAATTCCACGATGAGGTTCTTCATTGTTTCCAAAACCCAGGTGGCTAAACTTCCTTCTATGTTATGACCTGGTTCTTTAGGAAGTCATTGATTAGGATTCTCTTCAGGTTTGATTTCTTCTTCATTATGTGCTGACATTATTACAATAGACCAACAATGTTTTTGTTTGTAACAGTAAACATATTTGTTAGTTTTTATTCAACAGAAATAAAAAAATTAAATTAAATTGGCCTTGCCTTGAGGTTCAACTGTTGTAACCTTTAGCTCTGATACCATATGTAATGTATCCCAAACTTTCCAAATTAAAAAAAAAAATTGTTAGGGAACATTAATGTTTCTTGACTCTCCAACATTGAATGTGATACAAAGATAATCCATTGAACATATCGTTATTCCTTTATTGTATGCATAGAAGACTTATGGTCGTCATTGGATTATAATCATACACTTATTTTCATTGAAGAAAAATGCGACAAGGACTGTCATAGTCCTTAGAATAACACCATGTATTTATCAATACATGTTATCCATAATATAGCACGTAAAATACTAAAATTAATCATCTATCGTCCACCTCTACATAATTCTCCTAGCTCTGATTAACAATGTATGCTACATAATATAAACTATAGATTATCATGTAGTCTATCCATAATACTAACCATAAAAATATATGTATCATTTATCGTATAGACTATCATATGGATATAACCATAATACTATCCATATCAATATCAATATATATATATATATATATATATATATATATATCATTAAACATACATATTATTATATGGACACCATAACGCTAACATTTTCCACAACAATATATACATTGTTCAACGTACAAACTTTTATATGGATATCAGAACACTACACTATCCACAATATATTATATCATACATCCTATTATATGGATACTATAACACGTATGAATTTAGCATAAATGATATACCTATCATTTAACATATAGACCATTATATGTTACCATTACACTAACACTATCCCCAATGATATACCTATTGTTAACATATAGACTAATATGTGGATGCCATAATGTTGTATGTCCTTTGTATAGTGTAGCGAACATAAACCATAACCATAATGTTAGTAACCCTACCTGACTAGTGACATGGCTCAACAATAAATGGGTTTGAAATCATTTTAATGGTGGCTGACAGGTTGGGTCCTGTAGGAATTCAATCCTGGCCTAGTCCATTAATGGGGAGACTTGTCTCGTACACTCCATACTTGACACTTAGGCGATACTTCCCAACATGTGCTCACCACCTCCCTTGACTTCACATGGAAATGAAATAGGGTGTACCAACTTCTATCACTCCTCTCGCGAGGCCTTCGAGGTAATATTCATTCATTGTTTCCCCCCTTTGGTCTTGTAACATGAAACTTACCTCTACATTGTATGAGAAATCGACCTCTGTATTGTAACTAACATTTTCCCCTACTTTGTATATGGCCAGTGACTTGGGAAGCTCGACCTTGGTGAATGATGGAAGGAGGCAACATACATCTGGTTCTTCTATGCACAAGGTAAGTAAAATATTATGTTTCTTATGCTCTCTATATATAGTGAATGAAATATTTGTTTGGTGCAATGTAGAAATAATGAGAGGTTCCATGAACAGACTCCTTGTTTTCTTTCTTTTTTTGAGGATTTAAATTTCATTACCATTGCACCTCTGTATGCGTTTTCTTCCTAGATTTCATCTGTGTTTTAGGTTTTGGGACTAGAGGGTTATTGTGTTTCCCCTAGGTTGGTTGTTGTTCTTCTAGCCTATACTTGTTACGGTTCTTTCGTGGCCTGAAATCATTTTAATAGTTAAACCTTTGGTTTTCCTTTCATGTTTTATTTTATTTCACCGCGTAATAATGCCATTTACTCTCTGTAATTCGTCTAGAGATCCCAACACTTGCCACGCGGGTTGGTGTTTTAGACTTGTTACTTGTTCGAACTCCATAGGGAATTTCAAACTTTACAATCTGTATGTACATGGGAATATTAATCTTCTATGGGAAGTTTGAAATTTACCCTCTGTATAACTTATATGGCAATACTAACCCACTATAGGAAATTCGTATATTACACTTTGTGTAATTATAATTAGTAGTGTTAAACCCTCTGTGGGAATTTCATATTTACTTTTTGTGTAAATAAATAACAATATTAATCCCTCTATGGAAATTTGTGTTTACCTTTTGTGTAAATAAATAACCGTATTAATCGCTCTGTGTGAAATTCTTGTTTACCTTCTGTGTAAATAAATAGCCGTATTAATCCCTCTGTGTGAAATTCTTGTTTACCTTCTGTTTATATAAATAGAAAAGTAATGAAGATTTTATTTGTTTGAACTCCACTTGCTTGCACTCTTTCGTTGTAAAACAACTCTGTCGGGAAGGTTTCTCACATGGCCCCTTCGACAACATCCGTCATTTGATTCAAAGTTATGAGTTTAAATCATTACGAAAGGCCTTGCCTATATCGACCACTTTGTGCTAGAAAACGAGAGGGTGATTTTTTTAATCAACTGTTGATTCGAAAGTCGTAGGGTTCAAACTTGTTTTTACATCATTAGATTTTTAACCTACGATTCTCGTTCTTCTTGTATGTTTTTTTTTTGTAAATAAAGGGGGTGGGTCCTGTTATATTCATATAGGCAAAAACCAAAAATGCATGGGAGGCCAGCTGTCCCGCCTACATAGGAAACCGGGACAGTTGGGCACTCCAGTCCACGTGTTATCCATGCTTACAGAGTAAACAAAACATTGATAATGTCTCTGCAACGTCCCGCCCGAAGGAAACCGGGACGCGCATTCAAAGTCGGAAAACTACCATTACTGTCTAAGACTAAGAGACGACTATAGTTTCCTAGCTGGACCCTTAAACTGAAAGAGATGAAACAGAAACAAAGACTAGAACTGCAATCATATGACCTCTGACCCCTGGTGTGTGTCGTCGTCCATTGCTGCGTGCCGCCATCGTGCAGGGAAGGCGTAAACTCTAGCGCAGGTTGGACATTGTTTCTTCTGGGCTGCTCTCGAATGGGCTGCATAAAACATGTCAATTCAT
>SNQJ01S0002093.1:209089-238281 GCA_010110895.2 Picea sitchensis
TGTTTTAAAAAAATCTTATCACGTTATTCATCCTAGGGCCATCTAAGTTCATTCATTTATCAATAACAACCTGATGTGCCCTTCAGGACGCACTAGGTGCTCCAAGGGTGCCACTCTCCTCATTTGTTTCCCTTACGCGACATGCCCTTCAGGATGCAATACATGCTCCAAGGGTGCCACTCGCCTCTTTCCATTTTTCTTGCACAACGTGCCCTTAAGGATGCACCACATGCTCCAAGGGTTCCACTCGCCTCTTGACTGACTTGGTAGACATCAAAAACCCCTGGAGTCAATACTCTGCTAGGTGAACTTGTAGGAGACTAAGGGCCTCTAAGGAATAAGGCCCTTGCATTATTGTGCGCCCCTTAGAATCATCGTGAATGACTGTCATAGTCTTCCCTCATGACATAGTGGGTCCTCTCAAACTAGGTAAACGTTAACCTACAGTTTGAGCCACGATGAGAGTGCTCATAGGCTGTGGAAGGGTTGTTGTCCACACCTATTCCTCAACATCTCTGGTAGTCGTGCGTGAACCCTCTACTCCACATGTGAGTCTGGTTGACAAGCTATCATTAGCCTGCATCATCAACAAATCATGTCATCAATATATCCATAATCATATCATATAATCAGATGCACTAATATCACATATAAAATAATCAAACCCCAATGGTTCACTCCCCAACTCGATCCGGAGTCCAAGGGGTTCCATCGATGCCTCTGCATCCTCAAGGTCAAAAATCTTGCACACTCAGTAAAACCGAATCAATAGAACCTGTGTGTGTCAATGAACTAAAACAACATGTCATCAACCCATAATGCCTCATAATCAAAATCAATGTTTTAATAGCATAATAATCCGGATCACTTGCGAGCAAGTGTCCTGAAAGAATAAGTTCGCTCAGTGTGCAAGAGAAGGATGTTACTTGTATTTCCCGTGTGTATGCTTCCCTAATTGTAGGTTTACCCATTAAAGGACAAATCTTTGTCTTCAAATATGTTGGCACATATATCTAATCTAATATTTGTTTTTCTAAAATTTGGGCACATCTTAGAATATGAAATATCTTTGAATACCACTTGAAATGTACTTATCTAGTAGAAACAATGATTAATGAACAATTATTCAAGAAATATAATTGCAAAGAAGTAAATACATGAGACAATAATATAATGCCTACAAAATAAAACATTTTTATTGAAGGTCTAGAAAAGAGATAATGAGGTTCATGGGTCTCTTTGAGGGGGAAACCTCATTTGAGTAGAGAATCAATATAATAAAAACATTTTAGGAAACATTCCATAGCCTACTAGCTCTATAAATAGTTTATCTTTAGAAACATGTTAATTTGTTGTGTTTGCATCACTAATGACTAAAAACCACTTTAATGGGCCTTATTTAATAAAGTGGATCCTTGTAGATTTAGTAACTACTAGTCAACTATTTAATGAACCTTATTCAAACAATATTCCCTCCTACATTGGTTACTAACTTTGAATAAACCACAATGAAAATATGCTAGGGTAGAGACCTAGGTACCTAACAATAGTAAAAACGTTTGACATGGAAAAATAATGCACTACACTAGTAAAGTACGCTTGAATCTATTAGGAGTGTGTCGTGGGTTTGATGCCTAACTTATTCATGTTGAATGTTTCATGTGTAACTCTTTAGTTTTCAAAATGGTATTAAAATTAGGTGATGTTCTTCTCATGAAACGAAAATCCATTGTAAATGGACTTTAGTTGTATAATATCTTATCTAGTAAGACTACATCTTGGGTAACGAACGATACATGTACTTTAGTTGTATAATAGCTTATCTAGTAGGAGTACATCCTAGGTTTGATGTATAACTTGTTTATATTTCAAGATTGTATGAAACTTAAGAAACATGATAATGTAGGTGAATCTTTGAATAATCTTTATGTAAGAAAATTGCAACATAGAAAGTACACTGGGCGATATAGGCATGGTAAAATTTGAAGTGAAGTGTAGAGGAACAAGGGAAATAGTTGTGATGTAGGTAGTCCTTGCCTCATAATATATGAGTAATAAATCTTGAATATATGAGTAATAAACTGTAAAGTTCTAAATAATGACTCCACCCACCCTGTTGTTCACCGAATTGTGATCGTCCCTCTAGCCGCCATGATTAGAAATGAAAAGTATTCAACGGCACAAAAAGAGGACCGAAACTAGCAAGCACAAACTTATTATAACCATGGCTCCCACTGATATTACCATCACATACTTATTGTTGATTTCAACATTGTAAGATCCATAGTTTCTCATCCTCATATCAAAAACATTTCAAAGGACATCCAAGATTTTTTGCTAACGATTCTTCGACATCCAAGAGTTTTTGCTAACGATTGACAACCTGCTTGTGTGTGCCTATTTATTCTTAAATCCCTAGATATCTCCAGAGTCAACAACTTCCATAAACTCAGATAAATATTGGTAAATGTGGGTAATAGAATGGAAGAAGCAGTCCGAGTATTCATGCTTTCATATGGCATCAATCAATCCCCATAACTGTTTGAATTTGTTATGCATCAATTTCAGTTTTCCAATTAAGTTAAATTATAATTGATTGTTTGACCTGTCCATATTTTCTTGATATGCTACTTTGCCAACCTCCCTTCGGAGGATAACCCAAATCAAATTCACATGTAAAAATGAGCCCATATTTTCTTGATATGCTACTTTGCCAACATCCCTTCGGAGGATAACCCAAATCAAATTCACATGTAAAAATGAGCCGAGGTTCATATTCATATCATAAAAAAAATATAATTGATGTGGAGGAGTCATGGGCTCGGTATTTTGTTTACTACAAGTTAGCTTATGCAGGCTAAACCCCATTTCTAAAATTTATAGATCAATCATATAGATTATTATTGTCGTGGCCTCCAAAATCAAAAGATTAAATCAGTAAATTGTGTGGATCAAATATATTTAAAAAGATTAAATCAATAAATTTGGGGGATCAAATATATTTTAAATAGAAAAAGTGATAAAGTTGATTTCTACATTTGCTTCACATAAATAATTAAAAAATAAAATGATTTAAAAATTGAACACTTTATGTAAGTGCAAAACTTTAATACTGGGAAAAACAAACACCAAGCACTAGGTCGATTAGCCATGGAAAGTGATCTCTAGAGATACTAGTCATGTTGTCCATCTATCTGCATATCCATCCACCTTTTAAAATGAAGGTTGCATCTCTCTTTGTTTCATCTCTCTGTTTGCATGGATGACAGGGTTACCACCACCTCCTCTTGAGCCTACTAGGTAAGGTTAAGGAGCCAAGTCAAGGGTTCAAGTAAGTGGAATTAAAATCTCGGCTCTTTCTTTGTTGTTTGTGTAAATTTAAAAACCTTCCAGGCATAGGGTGTGGTCGCCAGTGATCAATCTTTCTGGTATGGGAAGTAGGGTGTGGAAGAACAGATGAATATTCAATAGCTCTATCTTGTCTTGGGGGATTGTGTATAGCTCAATGATAATAGGTTACTCGTAGCTTGAAATGGAAGATTCCTTCGGATTTCAATATGAAAATTCATCACACTCTGCAGTTACCCGCAGATGCTAGGATGAGACAAAATATTGCACACAAAATGACAAACACTTTCACAATGGGTTTCATGGGAACTCTATTCGAAGAACTTATTCTTCTTTTAGACATTTGATTAATAGTTTGTTCCTTGCAAATACTTTTTCTGCCTGTTCAATGATGAATTGAAATATGTGTTTTTAGACGCAACTCAAAAGGGAATTTATATTTCCATGCTTATTCTCTCTATATTGATAAATTTCTAAGATGTATTTTTATTTTGTGAGAAGCGTAACCACAATATTGCAAAAATACGGAACACAAATGGAAACAACCAGAAACGCAAGGCCAACATGGCTTCAAAACAAAGAGGTAAATTCTTATGATTACTTTATAATCATCGTAATATACGAACTCGAATTTTGTAGTAGCTGAAATCTCTTTTGTTTCATATCAAAAAAATAAGCGCTTATGATAATGAATTATTCTCATAGAAAAATTTGCAAATTTGCATTATCACCAGTGAAGGAGTATATGTTACTAAACATTTATATTTTTTATGTGCAATGGTTCTATTAATATATCAAATGCATGCTATGAACAAACATTTATATTTTTTATGTGCAAGGGTTCTATTAATATATCAAATGCATGCTATGAATTGGTGCTCTGCAAAGAGTGTAAAAGAAGTCAACGGGAAGATCTAGGCTCTTCCCCTTCCACCAAAACTTGAAGACTAAGCAGATAAAGGCATTCTACCAAAACTTGAAGCTACCAATAATTGAAGACTAAGCAGATAAAGGAGTGTTAAAGAGAATGTGAAGGCCATACCTTATAACTAAATGTAAGTTCTTTACAATTACATCTAGATATTAACCCATAATATATCAAGTGCTATGAACAGGGGCTCCACACATACTGTCAAAGAAGTCATCGCAAAGATCTTGGCTCGGGTCCGTTCTTCCCCTTCCACCTCTGCAGATGTGAAGCAACCTCTATCCGTTCTTCCCCTTCCACCTCTGCAGATGTGAAGCAACCTCTAGATCCAGGTACACTCCCATTGCCATTAAATTTATTCACACTAAATAGGTTGATATGTATATGATTCCTGCAACAACAAATTCAGTTCAAATAGTGAAAATTTTTATGAGCCTTAGACACCAGAAATGAATTACAGAACCGTGAGATATGGTGAGAAATTTACCATCACCAATAAGGTGCAGAGGCTTGGATGTAGATGGAGAAATTGACTTGGGGAATTGAAACTCATAGCAAAACGAATCAGGGACTCCAGACTCAAACTTAGAGAAAAAAAGAATGTGAGTTGTGTATGGAGCGGTCGAACATCGAGCCTTGGATGTGGAGAAGGGACACAGTGACACGGCCTATAATATGTGTTTATTGTACCTTAACCAAGAGATATAATATGTGTCTATTGTACCTTAACCAAGCCAGAACCTCAAATTAACCCAATCATGTAATTTATATAATTTTGTTTTGCAAATTAATTTATAACACAATTAACAAAAAAAAATTGAACACCCTACGGGAATTATGTCCTATAAACAAGATTTCAACCAATTGAAAATTGAATACAAGAAATTAGAATATTTTAAAAATATAATGTTTTTTAAAAAAAATGGAATAATAAATACGAGAATTATGTCCTATAAACAAGATTTCAACCAATTGAAAATTGGATACAAGAAATTAGAATATTTTAAAAATATAATGTTTTTAAAATAAAAAAAAATAATAAATACATTAAGGAAAACTTAGTCACTTCATTGTTTAAATACTACAAAATACACATACTATTGCAGCAAAATATACCTAGCGAATGCTCCATAGCGGAGGCAGGGACTAATAAGAGAAATGGATGGTTCATAGATGAAAATTAAGAGTATGATAGAGGAGAGACAAGCATGGTAAAAGTTGAAGTGAAGTGTAGAGGAATAAGAGAAATGTATGGTTCATACATGAAAATTAAGAGAGTATGATAGGTATAGGAGAGGTATAGGAGAGCATGGAGGATGATGTCGGCTAGAAGGTCATGAGAGGAAATATGATGTGTGTTAATATCATTCGTTTGTAGGAGGAAGAGTATGTGATTGTTAATTGTAAAGGATAAGTAGAGTGTTAAAGCATGTAAGTGTACTTGTTACGTCGAAAGGCGTACACCTATTGACAATGGGCAGATTTAATAGGGGTTTAGTGCTTAATAAGTTTTCTATGGACAGGATTAAATATGGCTGGAATATTCTTAGTAGTCGCACAAAATAAATGGTTGTGATTTCAATCATTAACTTCCTAGCTATTATAAAGACATCAGTTTATGTGTTTACTTTTTTACATTTATCTAATCATATTTAAAAATTACTTTGATAGCTAACTGATTGCCACGTAAGTGATTAACAGAAATTAAAATATTAACACGAGATAAATGAAGCCCAACATTTTGTTTGTTAATAGATAATAAAATTTAATATATTCTTTTAAAGATTCATTTCAACTTCTCAACCTTTCGGCGTTAACCAGCAGCTATTTTGCTGTTGTGCTAGTATATATACTAGCACAGCCGCTAACTCGCGGTTGAGAACGCCGAAAGGTATCGGTTGAGAATGCGTGCCCCCAATATAAAACATCTGTGGTAATCCGTCTGTGATAATATGAAACGTTTGGCTGCATTAGGTTGATAAATGGAACGCGTGGGCATCAGACGGCCGGTTCAGAAGCAGAACGTGGGAATTTATTTAGATGCCACGGTTTAATCCTACTTAATCATTTAAATGTGGCAATTACATATCCTTACAGTAATTTTTTAATGTGATTAGGTAAATGTTAAAAAGTAAACATATTAATGGATTCCTTGATAAATGCAAGAAAGTTATGAACAATAAATCTGACCCATTGATTTTGGAGGACGACTAATAATATGCCAACAGCTTCAATGCATAGCCATTAGATTAGGGTTTAAGGTTAAATAAGGTTAAAAGATCATTAATTGTGCCCATTGTCAATAGGTGTACGCCTTTCGACGTAATTATATGCATTTTGTAACTAATTATAATTAGTAGATGTGTTCTCTTTTAAATGTGCATCATGGTTAAATATCGTTATAAGAAATACTTAGTAATGTGTAGCCTTTAAATATATCCATCATAATCTTTATTATTTAAAATGGTTGTGCAATCCACATTTAAGTGGAAATTAGTTGATAATGTTTATTATGTCCTAAATGCATCATATGAGATTTTAGTCCACCTCTCACATAAGAGAGATGTATGTTGTAGAAACATCAATGTAGATTTATCTTAAATTTGGATCTATCATGAATCGAGAGGGATCAAATCCCTCTAGGTGTAAACATTTCCTCAAGTTTTTCACTTTAAAAGGAGGTTTGCACCTCGAGGGATTTGATCCCTTAAGTTGACACTTTGAAATTTACATTATTATGAATGAGAATAATAACAAAGTAACAGTTTTTAGTGATGAAGACGTTGAATAATAACAAAATGGAATTGTAAATATACATAATATCATTAAGGGGTGATATGAGGAAGATATTGAATAACTCATATATTACATAGCAAATGATCTCAATTATTTTCTTGATCCACTTTTATCTTAGATAGGATTGCACTAAAAGTGAGACCTTCGGGAATTTTAGAGCTCCTAAGTTTTTCACATTTTATATATTTTAATATTATTATCGTTTAGTTTCTTTACTGCTAAATTCATTTCACTTGATAATTTGGAATATCTCACAATTGAAATCAATATAAATGATTAATTTGTTTGGTAAATCAATTAATGAATTGAATCATTTTTCATAGTATTATCATTGGAACCAATATGCCTATTGTTTGATGTTATAACATCATTAAAATGAATATAACTACTTGATTATGCTAAAGATTGTTTTATTTTATCATCACTTAAATCATTGGATATTGACTATTTAATTATGCTAAATTATTTTTCATTGTACCATCTCTAAAATAAATGCACCCTATTGTTTTGTGTTATATATTTGTTGAAATCATTTCAACCCCCTTATTTATCTAAATCATTTTTTCAATATCATCATTGAAATCAATATGACCTATTGTAGTGGGTTATATCATTATCATTGAAATCAATGCACCCTATTGTTTTATGTTACATCATTAGCACTGAAATCAATGTACTCAATTGTTTTTCTTCATATCATTGTTAAAATGAATACAACTACTTGAGTATGCTAAATCATTTTTCATTGTATTGTCACTTAATTCAATGCATATTGTTTTGCATTATGTCATTATTGAAATCAATGCAACTAATTTCCCTAAATCATTTATCATTGTATCATCACTAAAATCAATGCATTGCATTTTTTTACATTATGTCATTATTGAAGTCATTTCTCTAAATCAATTTTCATTTTACCATCTCTAATATAAACACACCATAAACACCTTCAACAAGCACCATAAATACCACCTTCAATTATTACAATGACAAGGGGTTATAGTGACACTTCAACACAACATACCAATGTGAATCAAATCCACCTAGATCAAGCCATTACATAGAGAACAAGAGAAACAAGAGTACTAGCAGATAATTGGAAGTGGTATTCATGGATTGATAATTGGAAGTGGTAGTCATTGATTTCATTGTTGTACTACTTTCAACATTACTACTAATTTGGACTACAAATAAGTTATGGTGCATACCTTTACTTTTGGCATTAGACTTTGAACTAACAACCTCTTGCAATTATAAGATTCAAAGAGAAACAATTTAATGCACAACAACACTACATTCAACTATCTATCCAGCATAATAAAGTGGTGAAAACCACTAAATCCATACAAGAACACCACCTACGTAATGATGCTTCAACACAATAGGAGAATCTAAACCCAACATAGTAAAAACCATGAAAACCCTAACTGCAATCAAGAGAAACACAAATAAATACAAAGAAAAGCACTTAAGTGAATACCAACACCATATGCAACTATCAATCAAATGCAACACAAATGTCAATTATGAATCAAATGCAGCACAAATGTCAACTATGAAGGAAAAAATTCAATACAAGGTTGGCTTAGTGCACTAATCTTGGACCTAAGATGCAATTATAGTGTCTATTATCCAATGCAGTGGAATTAATATCTACCACATTCCATATTTACAAGCCAAGACAATGAAGACCCTCAACATTCACCAACCAACACACATGACAATTGACATATTTTTCATTTATATTTTTATTTCTCATGGACAGACCATCACATGCTCTCTCCAAAATTAATCACGTCTTGGCCATTTGTAAATCATAATTCAAAATTAAAACATTTTTAAATTTAGAAAAATACAAAAAAAAAATGTCAATGCTACACATAGAGAAAACCCGAGAATTGTTTAGCCATTGAAATTTTATAGGTTGACAAATACCGTCAATGGACACAATGAGCATAGTTTCATTGTATCTCTCATTTTTTCAATTACCAAGAGGCTTGCATTTTTTTTTCCGTTCTTTTTTATGCTTAATAAATCGTGGGCTAAGATAAATCTATGTTAATATATCACTACTGAATGAAGAAGAGTATCAGTGTGAACCAAATCCCATCATAAAGTATCAGTGTGAACCAAATCCCATCATAAAGATATGTTATTATAGCAAAATATCTTGTAATGTCTCATGGCGTACGACCATATACTAAAGATCTTCCATAAGAGACAATAAAAAACCATGAACATCAAAGTGAAGAAAAATGATATTACATCAACATCACTTCTTATAACTAACCATATAAAAGTATGATATGTCATCACCCATAAAAAAACAATAAAAAAACCATTAACATCAAAGTGAAGAAAAATGGTATTACATCAACATCACTTCTTACAACCAACCATATAAAAATATAGTATGTCATCTCATGTGACATAAATCACAATCATACTTAAAAACCACTCATAAACCAAAACACCAAAACCATCCACTTGTTTATATCTAAGTGAGGAAAATTCCAATAACATCAACCATAGAACTTACACTCCCTAAATTTTAAAAGAAATTATCATCTATCCTCATATAAATAATAACGATAAACTAAAAAACTACCCATAAACCATAACTCCCAAAGTATATTAATATCAAAATAAAAATATGAAAACATGATGGACTTACACCCCGGACACGCTGTCATCCAAGACAAGCCCGTGTGCCATACATGCCTGGCGCTCGTGGGGATATGCTTTGCAATTTAGGTCATTTCCCTCCCACATGGGGGATTGAAGTAAAACAATCTGCGTACGACAAACAACGACCCCCCAAATAAATCAAATCACGTGAATTGTTATGTAGCATGTCGGTGGCAAAGTGGGTCTCCCGAGTCCCGATTCTCGGGCAGCGCCCGCCATGTTTTCTACTTGATAAGTTTACTGTCGTCAAGGTTCACGGATTTTGGCAGGATTTCTGTAATTTTTGCGAGGAGCTTGCCATTTTCTTTATTCTCATCTTGGACTGGCTTATTAATTCTATGGATTCACAATAACCAGTTCAATTCAAATCGAAACTCACGACGGAATATTTGTTCCACACCATTATACGTTTTCAAGCACTATTTCCAACGGTACCTTGGTTGAAAGCAGAATCAAAGAAAAAGAAAAACGTAGAACATTTAGACTACGTTTTTTTTTTATAACTATAAAATATCTCTCATCTTTTAAGTGAATTTCAACATAGAATATTGAAAAAAAATAACTTAATAAAGTCTAACTGATTGAATCCCAACATACTCTTATGTGTGAATATTGAAAAAAAAAAACTTAACATAGCCTAATTGATAGTGGAATTTATTCTTTACAGTTGATTCTCCTTTTAGTCTAAATGTTCCACCTTTTTCCCTTTTCTTCTCCCATTTTTTTAACTAGCTTAGTAATTTAGAAATAGTTGAAATTAATCAATGGCCCAAACTGTGTCCTAGATCCATTTAGATCCATTTCACGGGCATAAAGGGATCAAATCCCCAAAGGTGGATTTAAGATGGATCTTCTAGTAGCATGAAAGAATGAAATTTTTAGATGTTAATCTTTATCTATATGTATATGTTTAAGATGAAGTTGATACTTTGAAATTTACATTATTGTGAATCCTAATAATAACAAAGTAAAATTTTTTAATGATGAAGATATTGAGTAATAACAAAAAGGAATGGTTAAGATACATCATATCATTAAATAGTGATATAAGGAAGATATTGAATAACTCATATATTACATAGTAAATGATCTCAATCTATCTACTTGATCCACTTTTATGTTAGAAAGGATTGCACTTGATTATGCTAAATATTTTTTCATTGTATCATCACTTAAATCAATGGATATTGACTACTTAATTATGCTAATTCATTTTTCATTGTATTATCACCTAAATCAATGCATATTGTTTTGAATTATGTCATTACCAAAATCAACGCCACGATTGTGGTATATCATTATCATTGAAATCAATGCACACTATTTTTTTATGTTACATCATTATCACTGAAATCAATGTACTATATTGTTTTGTGTTATATCATTATCATTGAAATCACTGCACACTATTGTTTTATGTTACATCATTATCACTTAAATCAATACATCACTATCACTAAAATCAATGTACTATATTGTTTTTTGCTATATCATTGTTAAAATGAATACAACTACTTGATTATTCTAAATCAATTTTCTTTGTATCGTCAATGCATATTGTTTTGCATTATGTCATTATTGAAATCAATGGAACTAATTTCTCTAAATTAGTTATCATTTTGTCATCACTAAAATCAATGCATAACATTGTTTTACATTATGTCATTATTGAAGTTATTTCTCTAAATCAATTTTCATTGTACTATCTCTAAAATAAAAGCAACATATTGTTTTCATTATATCATTGTTGAAATCATTTCAAGTCCCTTATTTCTTTAAATCATTTTTTTAGTATCATCACTAAAATCAATATGCCCTATTGTTTTGTGCTATATCATTATTGAAATCAATGCATGTATTCAATGATTGATATTGCATTCTCTTTTGGTTTCCATGATTGGAACATGTCAATCGTATAAACTCAAACCTTTTGAACTTTGAAACAATCTTGATTTTGATAACCTATTAAAGCATAATTATATATCTTGACAAGTCATTCATCCTATTCATATTGAAATATTATCTCAATCATATATTCAATCCCAATAGACTTCGTGTTATTTTACATTTGAAACAATTTGAAAATGGATGAATGTCCAAAACCCAATACTTTTGTCATATTAGACTCATTAAAAATTAATCCTATATATTTATATGATACATAATAAATATGCAATATTTCATGCTAAATTTGAAGTCTCCACACAATGAAAATATTTTGGAAATTAGCATGTAGAGAAGGTTGGTCCTCTAACATTTGATATTGATCTAGATTTAATATTCAGTTTAGCAATTATTTAGGAATATTATTGAAATTTGGAATAATTATTCCAAAAAGTTATACTTTGATTTTTATTGCTTTTATGGTTAGTTATTGCTTTCCAAAAGATATAAACATAATAAAACTCTCCATAAAACCCTAAAAACAAACCCTCATTCAAAAAGCACCTTCACTCATAGGAATAGGTCCATAGATAGATCATGTAAATTCCATATATAATCTATATGTTATTGTGGATCGTATTCTTAAAATTGATATTGGTGATATAATGTAAATTAATGTAAATGGGATGACACATATAGAATAATCTATGGATCATAATATAATATATCATATAGATTTTTATTTATCAAAATAGATAGATTATAGATCATATATGATATAGATAGATTATTTGATCTGGATTATGATAGTAACCTTCAACATAATTTTGTTTATGATGTCATTGTTTCTGTGATAATGATCTCTAGTGTGTCTCTGTGCATGATAGATCGAGTTAAGTGTGAATTGATTGGATCATTATTTAGGGTGAAAAATATTAAATTTTTTTTTTGCATGTTGAATGAAATGGAATATAAAATATGGTGTAGGCATCATGAATCTGAACTATAGATATATATGAATAAATCTTTCCAAGTTTCAACCACCTCAAAGTTGAGGCTATGAGTCCACAAGGAATGATTCTCTATGGATGGCTCTAGTCCTCTCACTCAACCCATTCACAAAATTTATGGTTTCTTCACTATTACAACAGTCATGAGACACAATCTCTCTTTCCCCTTACACTGTAGAACCTAATGAATAGAACCCTCATGTCTACCATGTATTCCAATGGGCTATTCCAATTCCTCATAGAGATTCAATACATACTGGCCATGAAATATCAATGCGGGGAACTTCAAGGATTATCAACTATAAATACTTCTCTTAATGGAATCCATTCCCTTGACACAATTCCTCCCATGGCTTCATGGCAATCATTACACATAATTTCAATATATCATATTTGAAATCACTTAACCAACACATTAGCTCTTAGACCTCCTCTTCTTAGGAAAGAATGACAAAATCCCCCTTACATAACCAAAATACATGTGTTATATTTCCATGCTAATAATGCATCATGTGGCCTCTTAATAAGCTCACATATCACACTTGGGAACCCATCTGAAGGATCCAAATACTTAGGATAACATAAATTATGTAATCCTTAGGCTTAGAAATGAAGCATTAATATTTGACATTGGCCCTTTTGAGACCCCCTAAGCCCCCTTTCATTCCACTCTTGTGGAATTTTATCTCTTAATGTTATTCTCCTTCCTCATTTATAACCAATGATCTATTTTATTATAATATTTCAATGTACAATTACATATTGCATCACTTGGAACTCATGCATTCAACATATACACATTTTCATTTCTATTATGGAGATCTAGCTAGTAGTATTACACAATCCACAAGGTTTCACTTCAAAACCACTCGTAAAAATGTTAATACCATTAAAGTGAGGGTTCCATGAAAAATAATACCAAAATTAGGTATGATATAGATAAATAATAAAAATATTAACTTAAAAACAATCTACATGTTATCACTTGGAAAACACTCATGAAAATGTTAGTACCATGAGAAATATATAATACTACTAATTGAAAGATGACTTTCAATGTAAAACATGAAAACTTCTCGAAAATATGTTAGTAAGAAAGTGAGTTGTGACGAAAAATTTGTGTGTTATTGGATGTCTTCAAGACAATCTACGTGGTCTAGATAAAGAAAGGAGTTATTGGATGTCCATAGTTCCACAATGAATCATTAAAGGTCCTTATCAAGGAAAGGACATGAAAATTAAGTGTAGTTTAATTATATAGTAACTTGTCTGCTTAGATTATGTCTTGGGTTTTGATGTCTAACTTTTTCAATTTTCAACATGGTATTAGAGTTAGACGTCATGAAGATGTAGGAGGATCTTCGAGTATGAAGAAGGAAATGATAAATCACATCAGAAAATGTGCATGATATAAGATGATAGGAGACAATCATGACAAAATTTTAAGTGTAGATGTAACATGAGAAACATTGTAGTGTTCAATTTAAGCATCAAAGAGAAAATAGTATGATAGGTTAAATAGAGCATGGTTGAGGATGACATCAACCACTAAAAACTGACATATGAGGACTGTAATGAGCATGCATGGTAGGGAGAACACCAAGGAAATATGAAAGGGTTGACTTGGAAGATGAATCAACAAATGTAAACTTGAAAGCTGAAAGCACCGAAGGAAGAGACAAGATCAAAAAAGCAAGGTGAAATTCAATAAAAAGAGATAAAAAGTTTTAACAATTTAGGCTCTTAGCCAACATGAGAATAAATATTATGTGAACCAATATGATTAGTTGACCAATTGATTTACAATAAAAAAAATGTATAACCCTAAGTAGAGTGTTAAGAAATAATTTTGTAATATCTATATATCATGTACTTAATAACTAATAATATTGGATAGTCTTATTCCCTTATAACTATGCATTACAATTCAATATTGTTATTACATAGATTGAGTAGTGATAACCTTAGCATACTTACGTTCTTATAGATGTTTTTGCAAATTGTTGTGCAATTTCCAATGAGTTCTTATTATGTCTTAACGCAACACATGAAGCCTTAGTCCACTTCTCACTTATGGAAGAGGTGTACAATGTTATTCTCTATCGCTAGTATTGAGATTTTAAAAAGATTTTAGACTTCCATCATTATTGTCGATGTTGACCTTTTACATATTATCTCAAATACTTTAAGTAATACTAAGAAGAATCTTAATGTAAAACAAAATATTAATATAACAATAATTCATTGTAATTTGTAGAACATGTGTACAATGTTAATCTCTATCGTTAGTATTGAGATTTTAAAAAAGATTTTAGACTTTCATTATTGTTTATGTTGACCTTTTACATATTATCTCAAATACCTTAAGTAATATTAATAAGAATATTAATATTCTTATTGTCGATGTTCACCTTTTACAAATTATCTCAAATACTTTAAGTAATATTAATAAGAATATTAATGTAAAACAAAATATTAATATAATAATAATTCATTGTAATTGTAGATAACAATAATAAAATAAAAACAACTCACAAGATATCAAAATAAAATAATTGTCAACTGTTATATAGATAGTAATAATAAAAAAACTCACAAGATACCAAAATAAAATAATAACAAAACAAAATAACAACAATAAAATAATTGTCAATTTAAAATAAAATAATTGTCAACTATTATAGATAGTAATAATAAAAAAACTCACAAGATACCAAAATAAAATAATAACAAAACAAAATAACATTAATAAGAATATTAATGTAAAACAAAATATTAACATAACAATAATTCATTGTAATTGTCAACTATCATATAAATAACAATAACAAAATAAAAATAATTCAAAAGATACCAAAATAAAATAATTGTCAATTGTCATATAGATAACAATAATAAAATAAAAATAACTCACAAGAATACCAAAACGAATAATAACTAAAAATAGAAAAGTTTCTAAGTGAAAAATAACTTATCCCAATAAGTTAAAGACAACTAACACTAAATCCATAGACTATTTACACATAATCACATCACATAGAAATTGTTCAAAATATTTGGTGATATTATTCATTTAGTTTTCTTGAAATTCAGGGAGAAATTGTTAGATGTATACATTTGAGTGCTTAAGTCTATATAATACAATTTCTTATGTTGAATCCATTTATACATTCAGAAATGCATTTAAAAAACAGAGAATTACAATTTTACTTAAATTTATATCACCTAATTTTAGTAAAAATTATCAAAACTTAAAACATTTATAATATACTTATTTAAATAAAAACAAACTACAACATCACACAAAAATTACAATCAAATATGATACTATCAAGGAAGATGAAAAATGAAAAACCACACATTCCTTTAACTAGGTTGGAATCCACATTCCATAACTTTGATACCATCTTTGTTAACAAACCTGTTATTAATTTAATTATTGCATAGAGTATAGCAATGAAGGATCATACATATGAACATAACAAAAAATCAGTCATAACATAATGGCAGTAATGCAACATAATTACACATAATAAAATATACACTTATCTCCTAGGAATAATTGACCAACTAGATGCAAATGAAGGACAATCCACCCAACCATATGCTATGTTGCATAGACTATTTCTACAATAGGCCACACCTAAGTTGAGGCTATCAGTACACAAGGATGAATTCCCTATGGTTGGCTCTAATCCTCTCACTCAACCCATTCAAAAATCGTATAGTTTCTTCACTATTACAAGCATCATGATACATAATCTCTCTTTCCCCTTAGCCTGTAGAACCCAATGAATGGAATCCCCATGTCTACCATGTATTTTATTGGGCTATTCCAACTTCTCATAGGGATTCAATATATTGTTCATGAAATATCAATGCTAGGAGCTTCAAGGATTCTCAACTATAATAAATTTTCTTAATGGCATCCATTCCCTTAGCACATGGACATAATGTTTCTCATGGATTCATGGAAATCATTACCCATAATTTCGATATATCATATTTGCAATCACTTAACCCACACATAAGCTCTCAAACCACCTCTTCCTAGAAAACTAGGACAAAATTCCCTTTACATAACCAAAATACATGCATTATATTTCCATGCTAATAATCTACCATGTGGATTCTTAAGAAGCTCACATATACCATGCTTGGAAATGTTGATGATTGCATCTTCATGAGACATTATCCACGTCGTTCTCCTCTGGACTGAGTTGAGACGATCTATGAAAACGCCCATGTGATGATTGAGTCATACTCCTTTGGAATGAGTTGATATGGCATATATGGTCTCTTTTTGTGCTCCTCTTGATTGATTTGAGATGAATTGAGATGGTCTCTTGTTGGAATCCTATGGAATTAGTTGAGTCAACTTGATATGGATCTCGAGATAGTACTACTATTGATTTTGTTAAGTTGATCCATTGAGAATGACATCCCTATGGTTGAGAACATGTGGATGTGTCCCTAGTGGTACAAGTCAGCCCCACAATCTAAAGATAATTAATATTGTGTGAAAGATTAATTATATTATTCAATTGTAGAGGTTGGACCTATTGTGCCAATAAACACATCCATTTGATGTGTTAGGTCATTTATTTATAAGCATTAGATCCCCATTTTAGATCACTCACTCACTCACTATCTCAACACCTACTTATAGGGATGAAGTGCACACTTATCTTATGTGCAAGTTTTCTTGGTCATAGAGCACCCTCTCGTGTACACTAGGGTTTGTGGTGTGTGGTGTATCTTCTCTTAACTCTATAACAAAGGATTGTTGGGTTTTTCCCTTGATTGAAAAGGGCTTTCCCATGATAACTTCTTCTGTTCTTGTGCATGGTCATTCTTCTTTTGATGTTAGTTATGGCAACTATTGTATATTGTATTACTACATTGTTTATGGTTCAAATTCATGCTAAATTGAAAGAAAATACATGTTCTTGAGCTTAGCATTAAAAATTCAACATGGTATCGGAAGAGTGTTCCTAAAGAGCCATTGTATAAGCTACTCTAGCCCTTTTCAATCTAGTTGTCACCTTCTTGTTGCAACTGCAAAAATGACCCCTTCCATTTTCATTGTCAAGCTAGTTTTAGCACTTTACCCTTGAACATTGGGCCTAATTTTTTCGCAATATGGTACGACCTAGTCTAATGCAGCTCCTACAACTCTCAAATCAAAAAATGAAGGTGTTTTGATTTTCGACTCGAGGGTTTCTAAGGTTTCTACATAATTTCAGTTTTAGGGTTTCTGCAAAATGTTGGAGTATCTTTGCAGCTTGTTGAGGTTCCTTTGATACCCTAGGGTTTATTTCTGGTATTCATAAGTTCAAAAAATCTCCTAGAGACTTTGTCTTAAAAAATGCTAGGGTTTATAGCCTAGTCGTTAGGGTTTGTGAAGAGTTTGCAAGTTGTGAGGAACATAACTATGGTAGAATATATACTCAATGGATCAAGCAAATTCATGTCCTATAATTCAAGATTACACATCACTATGGAAGAGAGTGACCTATTGAGATTGATAGAAAATACTCTCCTAGAAACAACAACCGATGAAGAGAAGGATGAATTGAAGGTATATGATGTTAAATCTAGGAAGATAATCATCTATTCAGTAAGAGATCATCTAATACCTCACGTATCTACCTTGAAGACAAGTTATCAAATGTACGATGCAATGAAGACGATGTTTCAGAGAAACAACACTAACAAAGATCTCACAGTGAAACACTAGCTTCAAAATCTCAAGATGATGAAAGCTGACACCATTTCTACCTTCTTCATTAATATTTCAGAGATCAGAGATTAGTTAGGTGCCATTAGAGAAGCCACCATATACAGATATATTTTCATGATTACTCTTAATTCTCTTCCAAGAAATTGGGAACCTTTCATTTAAAGTATTAGTGGAAGAGAAAACTTACCTCAGTTTGATTGTTTAGGGGTAGACTGCACTTAGGAGGAAACCAGAATTATATCCAAAGGTGTGCAAGATTCCCACCATGATGAAAATCAATCCCTTTCTTCTCATGTGAAGAGACACAGAAGAAATAGAAGAAGTTTCAACAAAGCATTCAAATCTAAGAAAACTTTAGCAGCTTTAGGTCATGAACATAGAAAAGACATTTCAAAGATTCAATGTTTCAAATGTGACAAGTATGGACACATTGTGAGAGATTGTCCTACCAGGAAGAAAGGAAGACAACATGCATCCACTGTCAATGTTGCTTCAAAACCACATCAAAGAGATGAAGTCATAAAAGGTGAGGCATTCTTCCTCATATCAACACTCTCAGGTATGGTCCCTACTAATAGTGATATTTGGTTGATTAACAGTGGTGCTTATAGACACATGAGTCAATATAGATAACATAACACTAATATTGTAGAGAAAGAGTCTCATCTACATGTTTTACTTGGTGATAATGCTAGATATACTATGAAGGGAGTTGGATCTTCTTATTTCCAAATAGATTCTAACATAACTCTTCAATTAAGTGAGGTGTGTACCTAGGATGAAAACAAACCTTGTCTCTATTTCTGCCTTATAGGATAAAGAATACAAGGTTACTTTCTCTAAAGGAAAGTTCTTGCATGGCACAATAAATCGCACATGGATTTTGCCTGGGTGATTGGTGTATGAGAAAACATTTTTGTATGGATTGATTGTCCGACCAATCCAGTCCTTATTACATGATACTATCAACTTGAGTGAGCTATGGCATATAATACTTTCTCATTTACATTATAGAGCCCTTCCTGCTCCAGGGAATATGGTGACAATCCTTCTAGAGATACATATTGATAATGATGAAATTTGCAGAGGTTGTTCTCTTGGAAAGAATGTCAAGGGGTCCTTTTAAAGTAGTGAAAATAGATCCAAGAGTATCATGGACATGATACATACAATTGATTATGGGCTGGTGATAATTTCTTCCTTGAATGGATATTTGTACTATGTTCTCTTCATCGATGATCATTCTTGGAAGACGTGGATTTACTTCTTGAAGAGCAAGGATGGAGTCCTTGTGAGATTTCAAGAGTTTGGAGATCACATTGATAATAATACCATGAGGAATATCACGATGTTGAGATCATATAATGGAGGAGACTACACCTCTAGGGATTTCAGTGATTTCTATACTGAGAGAGGGATCAAGAGGGAGTACACCATTCCTTATAACCCTCAGAATAATGTGGTTTTAGAGAGGAATAACAGATCCATTGTTGATCCAACCAAAGTAGTGATACATGATCATAATATACTATGATTCTCTAGGAAGAGGCATCCCTCACAACTCTATATGTTCATAACATAAGTCCTCAAAATATTCTTAAGAACATGACTCCTGAAGAATATTTCACCGGAGTGAAGCTTGAGGTTGGACACTTCAATACATTTGGGTGTCTAGTATACTTTCATGTACCCAAGGAAAAGCGGACCAAGCTAGACCATTAATGAAGAAAGGGTACATTTGTGGGGTACAATGAATCTTTGAAGGCATATCGGATCTACATTGCTCGTCAGAGAAAAATCGAAGTTAGCAGAGATGTCAACTTTGAGGAAGAGATAGCCTTTCGAATATCCAGAAAATGTTAAATGGAGATTGACAGCGAGAATAAGGAAGAGACAATACCTTCTCCCCTTCAATAGTTTAGAGGGAGACAATTACTCATCTAGTTGATCCATTTGATCCTGTAGCTCCAGTTGATGTTCCCATAGAAATTGTAGTAGGACGGAAGAGTCTTGCATGGGCTTGAAAGACTCTGTGGGTGGCAGAGGGACATGCATATCCTCGTGGTACATTCAGAGAGAGCAAAAGACCACATATATTTTTGAGCTATATTTCAGCTATGAGCCACATCATTGATACTAAGCCTTCTTTCCATCAAGAAGAAGCATGTTAGTGGGTTTGGCAATATGCCATGACCAAAGAATATCAATCCATCATGAAGAATGATGTGTGGGATATTGTTCTGAGACTGAAAGGGAAGTCTGTAGTGAATTCCAAGTGGATCTATAAGATCAAACATGTAGTTGATGGAAGTGTTGAGAAGTACAAAGAAATATTTATGTCTAGAGGATTCTCTCAGGTGGAGGGAATAGATTACAAGGATAAATTTGCTCATATTTCTCGATACACTTCCATCCTTACATTTATTTCCCTTACAACATCCATGGGTTGGAGACTACATCTGATGGATGTGAAGACAACCTTTCTCAATGGTGATATTTAGGAAGAAGTTTACATCAAGAAGCCAAATGTATTTGTGATACATGAGAAGGAGTCTCATGTGTGCCGGTTGAAGAAAGACCTATATGGACTAAAGAAGGAACCTCGAGCATGGTATGATAAGATTGATGTATACTTGATAGTTTTGGGCTTCAAAAAGAGTGTTGTTGATCCAAATCTATACTACAACATTGTTGATGATGAGTTCCTGATTTTGGTCCTATATGTTGATGACTTATTCCTCATAGGTTCAAAAATCCTTATTGTTGAATGCAAGCATGCATTAGATTTTTAATTTGAGATTAAAGACCTTGGTATGATGCACTACTTCTTGAGACTAGAAGTGTGGAAGAGGACTGATGATATTTTCCCGAGTCAAGGAAAATTCATTGTGGAGATATTGAAGAAATTCGAGATGACAAACTGCAAATCCATGCCTACATCAATGGTGATGAATTTGAAGAAAATGAACGAGGCTTCTTCTGATTTAGGTGAGATTGATCCACATATTTATAGACAGTTGATTGGATCATTGATGTAACTCGTTAACACTAGACTTGATATATTTTATGCAATGATTATATTCAGTCATTTTATGAGTCAGACAGGACACACACACTAGATAGAACAAAAGCATGTGTCGAGATATTTATGTGGCACAGTTGGTTATGGCCTGAGATATGCCTTTGGTGTAGACATGAGATTGTAGGGATATGTCGATGCAGATTGGGAAGGATCACAGTGGACCGAGACAGAACCTTCAGTTGTTGTTTTACTTTGGGATCTGTCATGATTTCCTAGTGCAATAGGAAACAAACTTATGTGGCTTCGATTACCACAGAAGAAGAGTACATTGCATTATGTGTGGAAGTCTACAAAGAAATGTTTCTTTGCAATCTCCTTACAGACTTATTTGGACATGAGATGGATTCCACCATTATCCATTGAGATAACTAGATTTGTGTGAAGCTCTAAGAGAATCGTGTGTTTCACGATAAATCAAAACACATTGAGATCAAATAAAATTACATTAGAGATATGGTGCAGAGGAAAGAAATACATGTGCAGTACCTTTCTACATATGATCATTTTTCATATGTCTTCACCAAATTGCTTTCTAGGATGAAGTGCGAGTACTTCCATGAGAGACTTGGCCTAGCGAAGAATGCCTTCCTAGCTAACAGGGAGTGTTGATGATTTTTTCTTCATGAGACATTCTACATGTCGTTCTCCTTTGGATTGAGTTGAGATGATCTATGAGAACTCCCATGTGGTTGGTGAGTCATAATCCTCTGGAATGAGTTGAGATGATGTGTGTGGTATAATTTCATGCTCATCTGGACTAAGTTGAGATGACTTGAGATGGTCTCCTATCAGAATCCTATGGACTTAGTTGAGTCGACTTGAGATGGCTCTCGAGATAGTACTACTATGGATTTAGTTGAGATCATATTTTGAGGGTGATGTCATTGTGGTTGAACACATGTGGATGTGTCCCTAGTGGCAGAGAACTAGAGGATATGTGAGATCCCTTGCTATATTGTCAAAGAGTAAGACTTTGGTAAAACCCTAATTTGTATTGTAAAGGGTACAAGTTGGCCCCACCATGTAAAGATAATTAATATTGTGTCAAATATTAATCATATTATTTAGTTGTACAGGTTGGCCCCATTGTGCCAATAGACACATCCATTTGATGTGCTAGGTCATGTATTTATAAGAGAGTAAGATCCCCATTGTGGATCACTCACTCACTCATTATCTCAATGCCTACTTGTAGGGTTGAAGTGTGCATGTTTTCTTTGTCATAGAGCACCCTATTGTTTGCAATAGGGTTTGTAGTGTGTGGTCGATATTCTCTTGACTATATAGCGAAGGATTGTTGGGTTTTTCCCTTGATTGAGAAGGATTTTCTGAGGATAACTTCTTATGTTCTTTTGCAAGGTTATTATTCTTGTGATCTTGGTTACTGCAACTATTGTATATTGTATTGATGCATTGTTTATGGTTTAAGTTCATGCTAAATTGAAAGAAACTATGTTCTTGAGCTCAACATTAAAAATTCAATAGGAAACCCATCCCAAGGATCCAAATACTTAGAATAACATAAACTATATACTACTTAGGCTTAGGAATAAAACATCAATATTTTGTCTTGGTCCCTTTGAGCTCCCCCTAAGCCTCCTTTCATTCCTCTCTTGTGGAATATTATCCCCTAGCGTTATTCTGATCCAAGTGGATATCGGTGGCTGCCCACTTTCTCCAACTGGCCCAAAACAATTTTCTGACAATTTTGGTAATTTACTATTTTTAGCAGTTTTTTTTCGGGTCCTGAACTTCTGGGGCCATTTTGAGACCCTAAACGATGTTTTTTTGGGTATGTTTCTCTGGCAAAATAATAGTTACAATGCTATTTTTTCTCGAGTGTTGTATTTCTTGGACAGATCTTTCCAACGAGCTATCATACACCTAAAACGAAGATCGTATGCAAAAGTTACGACCCCGGGAAGTTTATGCACCAACTTACCCAAACGGGGCCCATAGGACTTTTGACGCTTCATCTCCTAGGGTTAGGTTTTTGGATGTCTAGGAATTTTGGCATTCTCGCTTATTGTAAAAGGGCCTTCAGAGCCTCATTGTAATTATCTTCTTGCGAATGCGAGTAGCTGCCACCATTTTAGCGAGTCTTTCACTCTGTATTTTTACAGTCTCTGTACATTTCTCTGATTAATAGAAATCGTGTATTACTGTATATCTGTGTTTATGGTTGCATCTCTGATACATTTCTGTTATATTATTGAATATCTGCAATATCTTTTTGTACTTTTCTTTATTATATCTCCTCTGTTGTGCCATCAAAGAATTGGTCCCGATTAATTATCGAGGAAGCGGTGCTCTTGATCATTTTTGATGCATGTCCCGGCAGAGGTCAGGTATGAGAAATTGGGCCTTATTAGCAATGCTCTCTTGAGGGGACAATCTCTCACCGTACACCAAAGGAAACCCTCAATGGCGGAAGAAAAAGCTTGATGGGCAGACGATCCCTGTGGTTAGTTGCTTGAGCAAGCTCTCCACGTGACAAAGGGATGAAATGATGGAGAATTTTTTCCCATCCTTCAACTCTCCACGGCGATAGCATCGGTAGCATCTTCATCAAGCAACCACTTTGGAGGCACCTAGCCTTTCAAAGATGCAGGTTATTTGATGATATTCATTATTTGAAGGTCAGAAAATGATCACGGTCACCCTAGATAAATGGTTAAATCTGCTAGAAGTTTATTTCTTTGTTCATAATTTTTTGAACAAAAGGGAAAGATCTCCAGCATAAGGCTCTCCCCCATGTCCAAACATTGGTGGGAAACTTACTGGGAGCAAAGTTCCACGGTTGGAATATGGGGTGATCCCACTTGGGATTTTGTGGATGCGGTAAAGACGATTACTATCCTATTGGCAACTATGAGGTTGATTACATGAGATGGACCACAATGCGGCAAGATAAGGAATTGTCGATTATGGAGTTCACCAATATCTTCCATACCTTGCGCCGCAAGGCGGGTATCAAAGACTCCGCCCGACATTTGGTTCTGAAATGCCGTGGGACTCTACACAGATACATCAAACTGAAATGGATTTTACGGACATCTCATCACTCAGTCGCGCCTATCAATATCTTTGTTAAAAATCGGCGAAATTTAGCACCCGGAGACAAGCGAGGAGTTGAGATGCGCCGTCACAACAACCAAAGTATGAAAAATATAGCCTAACAAGCGGTCTCCCACGAAAACCGGTCAAACCCGCAGGAAAAGAAGGGTCATGGAAGACAAAGAAGGACAGGAAAATGGTGTGATTTCCACAGCCACGGCACAACCGCCGTGAATGTGTCACTCAAAGCAGGTCATTGGTGGCGAGATCAAATACAAGGAGCGAAGAGCTTGATTCGAATCTGATTCTAAAATGCGGTAAAGGAAGCGGATCATCGATGCCAAGACCCCTTTACTATTTATTACTTTGCTGACAATTCAACGGAAGAACCAGAGATCGAGGAGGCACCTTTTCATGAACAAATGTGGGTGAAGGGGACCCGTACATTTATTGTTGATAGCGATGAAGAACCTCATCTCAGCGAGAGGTCATCAAGCGGTTAGGATTGTCAACAACACCACCCGCAGCCATACAACTGTCGGGTAAGCCCGTAAAGACGAGATCTTAGGTGTTAGCGAGTAGTGTCGATTATTATCTGACATCAACCCTTCAAGGATGAGAATTATTTGATGTTGCCCCAACTGAGTGTGATGTTCTCTTAGGCCGACCATATATGTGGAAGCATCATCGCTTTATCTATGAGTCACCGACCCGTGAGTGTCATTATTACTCACGGGGTCATCACCTGAGGATACTAGAGGTAGTTCCAACTCGCCCACTTAAGCGGTGCGCCAAGGTAGTATCTCATACTACAAAATTCGTAATTACAATGCATTTCAAAAAGTGAGAACGGAAGGATCTACGCAACCACCACGGCTTCATCCCAAACACCGCCGTCAGCGAGGAAAGCGAATTGACAAAGGTTGCAACAAAGCACGAAGATTCCTCACGCACACGGTCATCTCATGTAGCGGACCGGTTAAAAAGGTCCAGCCTTCGATTGATAAGGTTCGCGGGACTATTCAGCAGCGTGACGATTCCAACAAGGCAAAAGCAGCTCACCAGATTCGGATTCGGTAATCGCTTTCCCCTCTCCCAGGGAACTCAGCGCCAATGGATACCATTGCTTCTTAGTGGGGAGGAGTGATCAGTGGATATGATTTGACCGCCCACTCTTAAAGCGGCTCAAAATAGTTTTGACAGTTTGGTACGATTTTGAAGCGGTTTTCGAATCACACTATGCAGGGCCATTTTGAGGCCCTAAGCGATGTTTTGTTGGGTATGATTCTCTCGCAAAATAGCATTTATAATGATATTTAGTCTCGAGCATCGTAGTTCTCGGATAGATCTTTCCAGCGAGCTATCATACACCTAAAAGCAGTCGTATGCAAAGGATTATGACCAAAGGCGGGTTGATGCACCAACTTACCCAAAAGCAGGTCCATATGACTTTTGGAACTTCATCTCTAGGGTTAGGTTTTTGGATGAACTCACCAAGATTCAGATTCAGCAATCGCTTTCCCCTCTCCCCCGGGAACTCAACGCAATGGATACCATTGCTTCTTAAGGAGGGAGGATTGATCCAGGTGGATATCGGTGACCGCCCACTTTCTCCAACTGGCTCAAAATAGTTTTTTGACAATTTTGGTAATTTACGATTTTGAGCAGTTTTTTTTCAGGTCCTGACCTTCTGGGGCCATTTTGAGGCCCTAAACGATGTTTTTTTGGGTATGATTCTCTCGCAAAATAGCATTTATAATGATATTTAGTCTCGAGCATCGTAGTTCTCGGATAGATCTTTCCAACGAGCTATCATACACCTAAAACGGAGATCGTATGCAAAAGTTATGACCCAAGGCAGTTGATGCACCAACTTACCCAAACGGGATCCATAGGACTTTTGACGCTTCATCTCCTAGGGTTAGGTTTTTGGATGTCTAGTACTTTTGGCATTCCCGCTTATTGTAAAAGGGCCTTCAGAGCCTCATTGTAATTATCTTCTTGCGAATGCGAGTAGCTGTCACATCTCTTCTCAGAGATAAGCTACCACCATTCTAGCGAGTCTTTCACTCTGTATTTTTACAGTCTCTGTACATTTCTCTGATTAATAGAAATCATGCATTACTATATATCTATGTTTATGGTTGCATCTCTCATACATTTCTATTATATTATTGAATATCTGCAATATCTCTGTGCATTTCTTTATTATATCTCCGCTCTCATTTCATGTCGAAAATAATCTAGATCATATTCTCCTTCCTCATTTGCAACCAATGATCTATTTTATTATAATATTTCACTGTAAAATTGCATATTGCCTCATTTGTCCCTCATTCATTCAACATATATTCATTTGCATTTCTATTATGGGGATCTCACTAGGAATATTAGACAATCTATAAGGTTTCACTTTGAAACGACTCATAAAATGTTAGTACCATTAAAGTGAGAGTTCCATGGAAAATAGTACCAAAGTGAGGTATGTTGGAAGATAAATAATAACAATATTAAATTAAAGACAATATACATGTTATCACTTGGAAACCATTCAAGAAAATGTTAGTACAATGAAAAATAGATAATACTACTAATTAAAATATCGCCTACAATGTAAACATGAAAATTGAAAATATGTTTTAAACATGAAAATTGAAAATATGTTTTTAACAAAGTGAGGTGTGATGAGAAATTTGTGTGTTTTGAAAGATTCAAATGATTCCCCTCTATAGTAATTCATGTATGCATTAGTACAAATGAAGTTTCCAATGGAATGCACATTTTCTAGAGAAATAAAAGAGTTGTTGGATGTATGTAGTTCCACAATGAACCATTAAAGGTGTTTCTCAAGGAAAGAGCATACAATTGGGGTGTAGTTTAATTATATAGTAACACAATTGGGCTGTAGTTTAAGTATATAGTAATCCATCTACTCAGATTATGTCTTGGGCTTTGATGTCTATTTTTTTCAATTTTCAACATGGTATTGGAGTTAGACATTATGATGATGTAGGAGGGTCTTCGAATACGATAAAGTATGACGAAGGAAATGATGAAAATCATATCACAAAACATGAATGATAGGAGATGATAAGAAAGGCATGGAAAATTTGAAGTGTGAATGCAACATGAGAAAAGTTGTAGTGTTCAATTTAAGCTTCAAAGAGAAAAGAGTATGATAGGTGGAATAGAACATAGCTAAGGATGACATCAACAACTAAAAAATGACACATGAAAAGTGCAATGAGCATGCATGGTAGTGAGAACCCCAAAGGAATATGAAAGGGTTAACTTGGAATATGAATAAATAAATGTAGATTTGAAAGCACATAAGGAAGACACAAGGTCAGAAAAGCAAGGTGAAATTCCATAAAGAGAGATGAAGAGTTTGAAAAATTTGGGATGTTAACCAACATGAGAATAAATATGATGTGAATCAATGTGAATGGTGAGCAAATTGATTTTCAATAAAAAAAAAAAAATGTGTAATTATTGAATGTAGATCTTAATTAGAGTGTTAATGTATAGGTTTGTAATATCTATATATATCATATAGTTGGTAACTAATAATAATGAATAGTCTTATTCCCTTATAACTATGCATTACAATTCAATATCATTATTACATACATTGAGTAATGATAACCTTAGCATACTTACTTTCTTATCGATGTTTTTGCAAATTGTTGTGCAATCTCCAATGAGGTCTTATTATGTCTTGAACGAAACACATGAAGCTTTAGTCACTTCTCAATTATAGAAGAGGTGTACAATGTGTTAATATGAGCAAGTATACCATACTTAGACAAAAATGTTAACAATCGTCATCGCTAGTATTGGGATTTGGGATTTTAGACTTCCATTATTGTCGATGTTGACCGTTTACATAATTATCTCAAATCTCGACCTTCTGCATATTATCTCAAATACTTTCAAATAATATTAAGAACACTAATGTGAAACAAAATATTAATATAAGAATAATTTATTGTAATTGTGAACTACAATAATAAAATAAAAGCAATTCACAAAATACCAAAATAAAATAACAACAATAGAATAAAAACAATAAACAATTGAGAGGATATAAAATCAATGTAATTAATTTGTCCAAATTATTTATTTTGCATTATGTTATTATTGAAATCATAGCAACTAATTGCTCTAAATCATTTTTCATTATATCATCTCTAAAATAAATGCACCTTATTGTTTTGTGTTATATATTTGTTGAAATCATTTCAACCTCATTATTTATCTGAATCATTTTTTCAATATCATTATTGAAATCAATATGCCATATTGTAGTGAGTTATATCATTATCTTTGAAATCAATGCACCCTATTATTTTATGTTACATCATTAGCACTAGAATCAATGCACTCTATTGTTTTTTGTTATAACATTGTTAAAATGAATACAACTACTTGAGTATGCTAAATTATTTTTCATTGTATAGTCACTTAAATCAATGCATATTGTTTTTCATTGTGTCATTATTGAAATCAATTCAACTAATTTCTCTAAATCATTTATCATTGTATCACCACTAAAATCAATGCCTTGCATTGTTTTACATTATGACTTTATTAAAGTCATTTCTCTAAATCAATTTTCATTGTACCATCTCTAATATAAACACACCATAAACACCT
>SNQJ01S0002093.1:247208-262238 GCA_010110895.2 Picea sitchensis
AATAATAATGCATGAGTTATTAAAGCTCATAAAATGCATAATTAAATGCATGAGCACTTCATAAAGCATTAATCAAACTAATATGAAAAATGCATGAAGTATTTTTCCCACAAATGCATAATTAAATACGTGAGAAATAAAACTCAAGAAAGCTTCATTAAAACACTTTTGTCACCACCTTAAAATCAACATGGCGCTAAGTTCTTTCACGTGCGGAGATCCATTCGGATCATCTAAAGCAAGAGAATTGAAGAGAATATTCCTTTTGATATTGTTCCTTTGTTATCAATAAGAATCGGGGAATTTCCACCACACAAAATCCAAAGAATGGAAGAATATTATGTGGAAATTAGAAAGAGACACGTGGTAGTTGACAGAGCCTGGATGTGGCATCAACAAATGAAATTGTGACATGTGGCAGTGACATGGACGAATGAGAAAGCAACATGTGGAATTTGGATTGACGAGTAAGAGGTTGACATGTGACATCCACTTGTGAGTGTCGTGGAATAGGCATGGAGTAGTGGAATCGAGACAGTGAGTCATGACCATTAGATTCAGACAAATCAATGATAGAGAGGTTATCAATGTTCAGATTCCGAGGAGGAAGGAGAAAGATCGTCAGAGTGGACGTTTTAGAGTGCATTAGCATAAGATATTATGATGAAGAGATCCCATAGAAATGGACACATGAGTAAATCCAGACCATCCACCGAGACACACATAAAATCAAGATCTATCGTTCATCGGGGAAGTAATTTCAAAGTTTTCTGAGTTGCACCTTCAAAATTGCTCCGAAGACCAAACTACGAGACGATATTTGGATCGTCCTTCACAATGATGATCAACAACTAAGAGTAAAGGATGAAATAGTCATAGGAGATATTGTTTTCATCCATCTGGAAATAGATCAACGACTGGTACAAAGTATTTGATTGTATTCTGAGATGCAGATCCAACCATCCATTCAAATCAACAACAAAATATATTTGGAGGAATCTAGGTCGAGGCATATTCTCATTCGAGGAATATTCGAGTTTGGAGTCGTTGTTGTTGGAGTGAAACAATTCAGCCTTTTGTTTACACTCCAAATCAAAGGAATCAAAGAATATTCTTTCTCTTCATATCGATTTACATGCCAAAGGCATCCTTTTGGTCCTAACAAATATGATACAGATCGATGGTGGAAATTAAATGGAAACCTTGATCAAACGGTTAATGAGTGTTGAGGTCCCGGAGGTATGATATGCACCCTGATTGTCCCGATAAACATGATGGCATATCAATGGATGAGGTCAATCCGAGATCCAAATCAGATGGCTCCTAAGTGTCAAAGATTGTATTGATTAAATGGGAAGTTAGAGGATCAACAATTGAGACTCAATCTGGAGAAAGATGCAACAACTACTTAGTGATGATATTTGTGCCATGAATAGTAAGGAAGTCCGTGCATGAAACATGAAAGGAATTTGGGACTAGTTGGAAGGATTGTTTTCCTTCTAAGCCCATTTTCAATGGAAACTTGGAGCCAACTTGTTGAAAACGATTTGGTTGAGAACAAATCCTTGGTGTATGAGCTCAAATATATAATGATGCCTGAATTATGTTGAATGTGGTGTGGATGAAGTGTGAGGAAGTAAGGCTTTGAGGTTCGTACGAGATCATGGAAGTGATAACTTGATGATCTAAGGCTAGATGAAATATATCATGAAGTATGCTAGAGAGGTATTCTTAAACATACTACTAGTTACGAATCTTCTTCGGGAAGTAGGGTGGAGCCAGAAAGGGGATTGTTGTCTCCTATGGGCTGGTGCTTGTGAAAAATAGTTCTATGGGTTGCTTCCCATTGGTTGAGTTGGTGCTCAACAAGGGAACTGGTTTCCCTTGGAAATTGGTTCCTGCAAAGATTATTGGAGATATGTGTTTATTGTAAGTCGGTGCTTACAATTTTTTAAAAGGAAAGTTTTTGTGGTTTTCCCCATTTGGTTTCCATGTTAAATCTCTATGTATTATGACTTGCATGGTTGACTTTTTGTGAATAACATATTTTGAATGAAATCAAAATATGATAAATGAAAGTAATAATTATTGTTGTAATATTGATTCACCCACCTCTCAGTATTTCAACAATAATCTTATTGTGCATACCTTTACTTTTGACAGTAGACTTAGAAGTAACAACCTCTTGCAATTCTAATCTTTAAAGAGAAACATTTTAACACACACCAACAACACATGCAACCATCAATCCAACATAGTGAAGCTGTGAAAACCACTAAATCCATACAAGAACACCACCTTCGACTAGTGCGTAATGATGCTTCAACACAATAGGTGTTCTAAACCCAACATAGTAAAAACCATGAAAACCCTGACTGGAAACGAGAGAAACACAAGGCAATACGAAGAGAAACACTTCAATGAATACCAACACCATATGTAACTATCAATCAAATGAAGCACATACTCAATGAAACCACTAACTCTAGAAAAATGTCAATTGTGAAGGAAAGATTATGATACAAGATAGGACTAGTGCACCAATATTGAACCTAAGATGCAATTATAGTGCCTATTATCGAATGCAGTGGCATTAATATCTACCACATTCCATATTTACAAGCCAATACAATGAAGACCCTCAACATTCACCAACCAACAGACGTGACAATTGACCTATTTTTCATTTTATTGTTTTTGATGGCCACACCATCACATGCCCTCTCCAAATCACAATTCAAAAAAATGTCAATGCTAGACATAGAGAAAACTTGAGAAATATTTATCCATTGGAATTGTATAGGTTCACAAATACCGTCAGTGGATACAATTAACATTGTTTCATTGTATCCCTCATTTTTTGAATTACCAGGAAGCTTGTTTTTGTTTTCTCCATTCATTTAGATACTTAATAAATTTTGGGCTAATATAAATCTATATTAATATATCACTATTGGATGAAGAGGAGTATTGATGTGGAACAAAATCCCATCATAAAGATATGTTGGGATAGCAAAATATCTTGTAATGTCTCATAGAATACAGTCATACACTAAAAAAATCACCCATAAAAAATAATACAAAAACTATTAACATCAAAGTGAAGAAAAATGATATTACATCAACATCACTTCTTACAACCAACCATATTAAAATGTGCTATATCATCTCATGTCACATAGATCACAATCATAAGTTAAAAAACACTCATAAACCAAAACACCAAACCATCTACTTGTTTATATCTAAGTTTGTTTATATCTAAGTCATATAAAAATGTGCTATATCATCTCATGTCACATAGATCACAATCATAAGTTAAAAAACACTCATAAACCAAAACACCAAACCATCTACTTGTTTATATCTAAGTTTGTTTATATCCCTAGAGTAGGAAAGATAATAACATCGACCATAGAACTTCTGACCAATAAATTATAAAAAAAAATATCATCTATCGTCACAAAAATTATAACCATTAACTAAAAAAATACACATAAGCCATAACACCCAAACTATATTAATATCTAAATGAAAATATGGAAACATCAGCCTTGGACTTACACCCACACGGTGTCATCCATGACAAGCCCGTGTGCCATACAGGCCTGGTGCTCATGGGGAGATGCTTTGTAATTTATGTCTTTTTCGTCTCACATGGGGAATTGATGTCAAACAATCTGCGTACGACAAACACCAAATAAATCGAATCACATGAATTGTTATGAAGCATGTAGGTGGCAAAGTGGGTCTCCCGAGTGCCGATTCTCGGACAGCGCCGGCCATGTTTTCTATTTGATAAGTTTCCTGTCGTCAAGGTTCACCGATTTGGGGAGGAGGTCCACCTAATCTCTGTAATTTTTGCAAGGAGCTTGCCATTCATTTTCTCTATTCTCATCTTGGACTGGCTTATTAATTCTATGGAATCACAATAACCATTTAATTCAAATCTAAACGCACGAAATAATACTTGTTTAAAGCTAATTATATGCAATCTAGATCGTTAATCTTCAATTTCAACTATTTTTCTAAAAATTTTTTAGTGAGATTTTTGAATTAAGACTGTAGGGAAAAACATAACTAAGTCCTTTGAAAGGAGAACCAATATTGAAGGTGAAATTCCACTCTGCCAAAGTCAGAGGAATGGGCTAGTTAGAAGAATGCGTTGGGATTTGTTAAGTTATTTTTTTCAATATTCACATATAAAATTAGTGTTGGGATTTGTTAAGTTATTTTTTTCAATATTCAATCATAAAATTATGTTGGGATTGACTTAAGGAGGAGGAAGGAGGATATTTCATAGTTATAAAAGAAATTATAAGATAGAGATTAACTCAATTCATTAACATGAAGGAGGAGATTTTTGCTTGAATTCAAGAATTTTAATTTAAAATCATTTTAAGTTTTTGGTACCTATCATTGGGATTTTCTTCTTATGAAATGTGAGGGATCAAAATTTGAAAAAAGATTTACCACTCATTAGATTTGATTCTTCTTAATATATTATATCTAAAATTAAAATGGATTTGTCTAAATCCAAATAAATAATAACGTTCATTTTCCAAGTATCTTTGTAATGAAACAAATATACAAAATCCTCTTCCTATCAAATTTATAATTAAAAACTCATCAAGTGCATCAATAATTTTAATTTTATGGATAGTTATAATGCAATTTCATTGTTTTCATTAGTGTTCTTTTGCCTTCCTTTCTCATGCTTGCATTTGTATACATTCCCCTTTACCTATCGCATTAAAACTATAGTTGTAATAGTTTTTATGTTCATGGTATTCTTTTGGCTAATATTTTATAATTTCTTTGCCATATGTTTTAAAAGCCTCTCTATCTTTTAAAATGACTTTTTTTATAACATATATACATCCCGCGGTGAATATTTATGTTATATTTTACTTATTTTTTGGAATTTTTAAATATTTGTAATGTTTTATTTTTTATTTTTAAATCTAAGAAGCGATACATCTATTGACAATAAGGCACAATTAATGATCTTTTAATCTTATTTAAACGCTAAACCCTAATCTACAGAAAGTGGTTATGCATTCAAGAAAATCTTTGACATATTCTTAGGCATCCTCCAAAATCAATAGATTGATTTATTATTCCATACTTTCTTGCATTTATCAAGGCATCCATTTAACATGTTTACTTTTAACATTTACCTAATCACATTAAAGAATTACTGTAAAGATATGTAAATGCCACGTTCCAAGTCAGTAGGATTAAACCGTGCAACCAAGTTTCATATTACCACAGACAAATTAGACCACCACATACATTTTATAATGTAGGGGCCGCGGGTTTCATTAATACCAATACCTTTAAGCGTTCTTTCAGTGTGAGTTAGGCTGCTATGCTATGTTCTTTTCATATGGACGTTCTCAGCCGCGAGTTAGCTGCTATGCTAGTATGATTCTTTTTTCATATGTACTACAACATATATCGTCTCCCCTATCGGTGAATGATCATGTTGTCTTTTGTTTCACATTTTTAGTTTTTTTAAATTATTTTGTAATGTTTTTTTTTAATTATTATTATTATTTTTTATTATTTTTTTACTTTTATAATCAATTTTAGTTTATTTTAACTCAATATCTATTATATGATGAAAGGGATTAAATCTTTTAAAGTAAAAATTTCTTTTAAATTAATAAAAAAAATATTTGAGAGAAAGTTGAAGGATATAATTTCTCTACACATGAACACTAGCTCTTTATATATGTGTGTTTGTGCCAGTCAATCACATGTCATTTATGAAATGAATTACACATTTCTCTCATACTTACAAGCACATCATTGAAATGTTTTAACTAAGATGATATTAACTTTGGATTTATCATAGATTGAGAGGGATCAAATCCTTTGAGTTTAGAAACCTTTCCTCAATTTTTTTTTAATATAAACGAACTTTTCACCTCAAGAGATCAAATCCTCTTAGCTCGTGATAGATCTGAAGATAAGACAAATTTATGCTAAGGGATCAAATAGACTCTAATAAAAACTTTTTATATTGAAAATAAATGAGATTTTTTTTGCATTTAGAGGGTGAGAACTTACTTAGAACATTATAAGTGGGTTTGATAATATATCTCATTATATTATTTCCTTTAGTAATATGTGCTCATTATATACTTATGTTTAACAATATTTGTTTATTATAATCATATTCTTATCACATTCATTTTATTTAGTTTTATAATGTGAGTGTTTTAGCATTATATTTTTCTTATTTCTATTTGCAATTTATTCCATATTGTTTGATATCACTATATGTAATGTAATTCAATCCAACATTTACTGTGCTATTATTGATACATTATTGAATAGCTATTTAAATAATGCAGCTTGTTCATTTTGAAGTGTACTATCACTCAAATCAATGAAATAATTCATTTTACACTATATCATAAAAGTGAATGATGTAGCACAAAATATTTTGTTTATGTAAGATATTGACTTTTTTGGTTTATATATATATATATATATCATGTGTCAACTTCATGTTGAGCATGGAAGGAATCACACATCTTATCATACTAGCTTGTAATAAATGCTACTCTGCAAAGTTCATGATATGTAAAAAAGCATCTCTATATACAATCATAGAAATAATTCCAAAAAACTACAAAATAGACCAGTAACAGTAAAAACCACTCTTCCATAACTTTTATGATTAGTTTAAAAATTAAAGAGAATTAAAAAATCATGATATATTGGAAACGTGAGAACTCACCCAATTAAGATATCTATACATTGGACTTCTATATTGTGACATACCAACCCAATCTATGAAAGAGAAAGAGCCAAATGTTGGACACAACATCGACCTCACAATTCTATCTCTTTGCATGGAAGTTGTACTGTGTCACCATGATATTTGGTTCAATAAGCTTTTTACACAATAGTTATACAATTCAAGTTGGACACTAGACTGTAGGATGACTGAGACAGACAGGATAGGCGTGCGTAAGTAAAAAGCAATCTCGCCATGCCGAATCGTTTTCCTCTGCAAAAAAAAGTGTCGAGATCAAAATAGTAACTATCGTCACGATTCAAAAGGCGTGACAACTTGACTATTCAGACGTAAAGGACAGATTATTTGGTGAAATAATAAACCTGATAGCAGCCTGCTATGCTTTCATTGAGATTTTTCAAGAATTGGAGGCCAGCTTTGCAAGGTTTTCCCGGATTAACTGTTGGTTATAGCGATTTTCGTTTGTTTCTGGGCGTCAGATATATTCGTCGCTCGATCACGTGGTCACTATGAGACAAGAAAGTTGGCTGTGCTTTTTTGACTGTTAATTGTTAACTCCATTCGAAATGCACGCACCCAGGAATATGCGAGGGATTTTGTTTGACTTCTAGTTGTTAAAACGCACCCAAGAGTATGCGAGGGAATTTGAATTTGTTTCTGCGGCTAGACGTGCAATTCATTTGAAACTGTACCTTTCCATGGATGAATGATTGGGGAGGGGAATCGTTCGACTTTTTCAAAAGATCAAATCTCTTTCTCCTCATCGTTCATCTCTGTGGGGTTTTTCATTTTTCATCGTCTTTGATAGTAACATATTTGACTGTAATTTTTGTTTGATATTGTAGTTTGTTTTTGTTTAAATAGGTATTGTTTAAAGGTTTTAGGTTTTTACAATTTTAGGTTAAATCGGGTGATATAAATTTAAGTAAAATTATAATTTTTTTTTGTTTAAATTGCATTTTTTAATGTATAAATGGATTTAGTATATTGAAAAACAGAGAAATTGGATTATATAAACTTAATCACTTAAATATACAAATCTAACCATTTCTAATTGAATTTTAAACAAAATTAATTGAATTTTAAACAAAATTAAATGAATAATATCACCAAATATTTTGATCAATTTTTATGTGATTCCCTGTCAATAATATGTGGATTCTGTGTTGTAGTGTTTTGAATTTCTATGTGATTCTGTGCAGGTAGTCTGTGGATTCTGTAGTGGCAGTCTTTAACTTATTGGGAATTCTGTGCAGGTAGTCTGTGGATTCTGTAGTGGTAGTCTTTAACTTATTGGGAAGTTCTTTTTCACTTAGAAACGTTTTCTATTTTTAAGTTATCATTCGTTTTGGTATTCATGTATGTTTTGGCTGCTTTCCACGTGATATTTTGTAAGCAACTTTTTAGTAGTTGTTGTTATTCACATTTTGGTATCTATATATTCTTCAGCATTGTCTTTTAACTTTATTTTCCATCGTTCTTTATTTCGGTACTATCGTTTTGATTTTATATCCTCTGAGTTGTTTTTATTCTATTGTTGTTATTTTATTTTGGTATCTTGTGAGTTGTTTTTATTTTATTATTGTTATTTATATGACAATTGAAAATTACAATGAATTATTCTTATATTAATATTTTGTTTTGCATTGGCTTTCTCACTACCATGCATATTCATTGCAGTCCTCATATGCCATTTTTTAATGCTTGATGTCATCCTCAACCATGCTCGATTCTACCTATCATACTCTTTTCACTTTGATGTTTAAATTGAACACTATAACTTTTTTGCATTTACACTTAAAATTTTGTCATGCCTCTCTCTTACCATCTTCTATCATGCACATTTTCTGATGTGATTTTCATCATTTCCTTCTTCATACATATCTTGCTCAAAGATGCTTTACATCATCATAAAATCTAACTCTAATACCATGTTGAAAATTGGAAAATTTAGATATCAAAACCCAAAACATAACATAAAGTTACTATATAATTAAATTATACTTGATTTTCATATCCTTTCCTTGACAAACACCTTTAATGGTTCATTGTGGAACTATGGACATCCAATAACTCTTTATTTATCTAGACCATATCATGCACATTTTCTGATGTGATTTTCATCATTTCCTTCTTCATACATATCTTGCTCAAAGATGCTCTACATCATCATAAAATCTAACTACCATGTTGAAAATTAAAAAATTTAGATATCAAAACCCAAAACATAACATAACATAAAGTTACCATATAATTAAACTATACTCGATTTTCATATCCTTTCCTTGACAAACACCTTTAATGGTTGATTGTAGAACTATGTAATACCATGTTGAAAATTAAAAAATTTAGATATCAAAACCCAAAACATAACATAACATAAAGTTACCATATAATTAAACTATACTCGATTTTCATATCCTTTCCTTGACAAACACCTTTAATGGTTGATTGTGGAACTATGGACATCCAATAACTCTTTATTTATCTAGACCATGTAGATTGTCTTGAAGACATCCAATAACGCACAAATTTTTCATCTTACCTCGCTTTGTTACTAACACATTTTTGAGAAGTTTTCATGTTTTACATTGAAAGTGATCTTTTAATTAGTAGTATTATGGATTTCTCATGGTACTAACATTTTCAAGAGTAGTTTCAAAGTGATAACATGTAGATTGTCTTTAGGTTAATATTTTTATTATTTATCTTCCATCATACCTGACTTTGGTATTATTTTTTATGGAACCCTCACTTTAATGGTACTAACATTTTCAACCTTGTACATTGTGTATATTCCTAGTTAGATCCCCATAATAGAAATGCAAATGTGTATAGGTTGAATGGATGAAGGCCAAGTGATGCAATATGTAATTTTACATTGAAATATTATAATAAAAAAGATCATTGGTTGCAAATGAGGAAGGGCAATAACATTAAGGGAAGATTCCAAAAGAGAGGAATGGAAGAGGGGCTCAAAGGGGCCAAAGCCAAATATTAATGTTTCATTCCTAAGCCTATGGAGTATATAATTTATGTTATCTTAATTATTTGGATCCTTGGGATGGGTTTCCAAGTGTGATATGTGAACTTCTTAAGAGGTCACATGGTGCATTATTAGCATGGAAATATAATGCATGTATTTTGCTTATGTAAAGGGGATTTCATCATTATTTCTTAGGAAGAGGTGGTGTGAGACTTTATGTGTGAGTTAAGTGATTGCAAATATGATATATTCAAATTATGGGTAATGATTTCCATAAACACATGGGAGGAATTGTGTCAAGGTAGTGGATGTCATTAAGACAAGTAATTATAGTTGAGAATCCTTGAAGTTTTTGACATTGAGATTTCATGGCTAGTATGTACTCGATCCCTATGAGGAATTGGAATAGCCCAATGGAATTCATGGTAGACATAAGGGCTCCATTCATTAGGTTCTAGAGTCTAAGGGGGAAGAGAGTTTATGTCTCATGATTGTTGTAACAGTGAAGAAACCACAAATTTTGCAAATGGGTTGAGTGAGAAGATTAGAGCCAGCCATAGCTAATTGGTCCTCGTGGACTCATAGCCTCAACTTTGGGGTGGATGAAACTTGGAAATATTTATTCATATATATCTATAGTTCAAAGTCATCATGTCTATACCATATTTTATATTCCATTTCATTCAACATGAAACACCCTAAAGAATGATACAATAAATGCACACTTAACTCCATATCTATCATGCATACAGACACACTAGAGATCATTATCACAAAAAAAGTCATAAACAACATTATGTTGAAGGTTAGTAGTATAATCCAAATTGAATAATCTATCTATATCATATATAATATATAATCTTTCTATTGTGATAAATAACAATCTATATGATATATTATATTATGATCCATACATTATTCTATATGTTTCATCACATTTACATTAATTTACATTATATCAGCATATTTATATATCAATATCAATTTTAAGAATATAATCACATATAGATTATATATGGAATTTACATGATCTATATATGGACCTATTCATTTGAATGAATTTGGTTTTTGAATTAGAGTTTGTTTTTAGGGTTTTATTATGTTTATATATTTTGGAAAGCAATAACTAACCATAAAAAAAATAAAAATCAAAGTATAACATTTTGAATAATTATTCCAAATTTCAAAAATATTCCTAAATAATTGTTAAAATGAATATTAAATCTAGATCAATATCAAATGTTAGAGGACCAACCTTCTCTACATGCTAATTTCCAAAATATTTTCATTGCTTGGAGACATAAAATTTAGCACCAGATATTGCATATTTATTATGCATCATATAAATATAAAGGATTACTTTTTAATTAGTTTAATATGACAAAAAGTAGAGGGTTTTGGACATTCATCCATTTTCAAATTGTTTCCAATGTAAAAAAAAAAAAAGTATATTGAGATTGAATATATGATTGAGATAATAGTTCAATATCAACAGGATGAATGACTTGTCAAGATACATAATTATGCTTTAATAGGTTATCAAAATGAAGATTGTTTCAAAATTCAAAAGGTTCGAGTTTATACTATTGATATGTTCCAATCATGGAAACTAAAAGAGAATGCAATACCAATCATTGAATGCATGCATTGATTTCAATAATGATATAACACAAAACAATAGGGCATATTGATTTCAATGATGATATTAAAAAAATGATTTAAAGAAATAAGGGACTTGAAATGATTTCAGCAATGATATAATGAAAAACAATATGCTTCCTTTGTTTTAGAGATGGTACAATGTAAAGCAATGCCTTTAATAATGACATAATGTAAAACAATGCAATGCATTGATTTTAGTGATGAGACAATGATAAATGATTTAGCTAAATAAGTTCCATTGATTTCAATATTGACATAATGCAAAGCAATATGCATTTATGATACAAATAAAATTGATTTAGAATAATTAAGTAGTTGTATTCATTTTAACAATGCTATAACACAAACCAATAGAGTACATTGATTTTAGTGATAATGATGTATTGATTTCAATGATAGTGATGTAACATAAAACAATTGTGTGCATTGATTTCAATGACACTACAATAGGGCATATTGATTTCAATGATGATATTAAAAAAATGATTGAGATAAATAAGGGGGTTGAAATGATTTCAACAAAGATATAACCCAAAAAAATAGCCTCCATTTATTGTAGAGATGGTACAATAAGAAATGATTTAAAGCAATTAGTTTCTATGATTTCAATAATGACATGATGCAAAATAAATGATGCATTGATTTTGGTAAGGACATAATGAAAAAAAATATGCATTGATTTAGGTGATGATGCAATGAAAAATGATTTACATAATCAAGTAGTGAATATCGATTGATTTAAGTGATAATACAATGACAAAATATTTAGCATAATCAAGTTTAATCCTTTATAAAATAAAAGCGAATCAAGAAGATAGATTGAGATCATTTACTATGTAATATATGAGTTATTCAACATCTTTCTCATATCACTTCTTAATGATATGATGTATCTTAACCATTTCATTTTGTTATTATTCAACATCTTCATCACTAAAAATTGTTACTTTGTTATTATTCAGATTCATAATAATGTAAATTTCAAAGTATCAACTTCATCTTAAACATATACATATAGATAAAGATTAACATTTAAAAATTTCACTTTCTTCCCTCCGAGTGGAAGAGTGTAGATCAGTCTTAAATCTATACCTATCATGCATAGAGAGGGATCAAATCCATGGAGGTGCAAACCTCCTTTTAGAGTGAAAAACTTGAGGAAAGGTTTGGACCCGGAGGGATTTGATCCTTCTCGACCCATGATAGATCTAGATTTAAATGGATATACATCTACGATGGTATAATTTCCGACGACTGTGGCAATGTTGTTGGATCAAATCCAAGGAGGTGGAAACCTCCTTTTAGGGTGAAAAACTTGAGGAAAGGTTTGTACGTGGAGGGATTTGATCCCTCTCGGCCCATGATAGATCTGGATTTAAATAGATCTACATCTACGATGGTATAATTTCCAACCACTATGGCAATGTTGTTGTTAGAAAAATATCAATTTTACAATACTCAATTTTTTTTTTGAATACATAAAGGAATTCAACAACAAAGCACCAAAACACCTATTATATCCAATCTATGCCTAAATATTCAATTCCAACTATTTTTTCTAAATTTCTGATGGGATTTCGAGCTAAACTTGTAAAAAAAAAAATTCAGTAAAAAAACCTTAAAACATTTAAACTAAAAGGAAAATCAACTGAAAATAATAAATACCACTAGGCAGGAATGGGTCACAATTGGTCACCGTCATGGGATTTGTTAAGTAATTTTTTTCAATAATCATGGCCTTTGTTAAGTTATTTTTTTCAATATTCACCCATTGAGATTCACTTAAGGAGGAGATTTTATAGTTATAAAAAACGACGCAGTCTAAATGTTATAAGTTTTTTTTTTTTTTTCACTGTTGATTCTCCTAATTCTCCTTTCAAGCTAGGTACCGTTGAAAATAATGCTTGAAAACGTATAATAGTGTGGAACAAGTATTCCGTCGTGAGATTCGATTTGAATTGAACTGGTTAACAGAAAAAATGGCGAGCTCCTCGCAAAGATTACATAAATACTGGCAAAATCCGTGAACCTTGACGACAGTAAACTTATCAAATAGAAAACCCACTTTGCCACCGACATACTACATAACAATTCATGTGATTCGATTTATTTGGGGGGTCGTTGTTTGTCGTATGCAGATTGTCTGACTTCAATCCCCCATGTGAGAGGAAAATGACATAAATTACAAAGCATCTCCCCACGAGCACCAGAACTGTATGGCACACGGGTTTATCATGGATGACACCGTGTGGGGTGTAAGTCCAAGGCTGATGTTTCCATATTTTCATTTTGATATTAATATAGTTTGGGTGTTATGGCTTATGTGTATTTTTTTAGTTAATGGTTATTATTTATTATTTATATAAGGATAGATGATAATTTCTTTTAAAATTTATGCAGTGTAAAATTTATGGTGTAAGTTCTATGGTTGATGTTATTGGAATTTTCATCACTAAGATATAAACGAGCGAGTGGATAGCTTTGGTGTTTTGGTTTATGAGTGGTTTTTAAATATGATTGTGATTTATGTGACATGAGATGATATATTATACTTTTATATGGTTGGTTGCAAAAAGCGATGTTGATGTAATACCATTTTTCTTCACTTTGATGTTAATGGTTTTTTATTGTCTCTTATGGGTGATCTTTAGTGTAGAGCCGTACTCTATGAGACATTACAAGATATCTTGCTATAGCCATACTCTATGAGACATTACAAGATATCTTGTTATAATAGCATATTTTTATGATGGAATTTGGTTCCACATCGATGATCTATTAACATAGATTTATCTTAATTCACAATTTATTAAGCATCAAGAGGAATGAAAAAAAAATACAATTATGGAGTTTTCTCTATGTCTAGCATTGACATCTTGTATTTTTATAAATTTAAAAATGTTTTAATTTTGAATTGTGATTTTCAAATGGCCAAGAGGCGATTAATTTTGGAGAGGGCATGTGATGGTGTGGCCATGAAAAATAAAAATAAAATGAAAAATATGTCAATTGTCGTGTGCTGGTTGGTGAATGTTGAGGATCTTCATTGTCTTGGCTTGTAAATATGGAATGTGGTAGATATTAATGCCACTGCATTGGATAATAGGCACTATAATTGCATCTTAGGTCCAAGACTGGCTCACGAAGTCTACCTTGTATTGTATTATTTCCTTCATAGTTGACATTTGTGTTTCATTTGATTCATAGTTGACATTTGTGTTGCATTTGATTGATTGTTAAATATGGTGTTGGTATTCACCTAAGTGTTTTTCTTTGTATTTCCTTGTGTTTCTCTTTTTTGCAGTTAGGGTTTTCATGGTTTTTACTATGTTGGGTTTAGATTCGCCTATTGTGTTGAAGCATCATTATGTACTAGTCAAATGTGGTGTTCTTGTATGGATTTAGTGGTTTTCACGACTTTACTATGTTGGATAGATAGTTGTATGTGGTGTTGTTATGCATTAAATTGTTGCTCTTTGAATCTTATAATTGCAAGAGGTTGTTAGTTCACAATCTAATGTCAAAAGTAAAGGTATGCACCATAATCTTATTTGTAGTCCAAATTAATAGTAATATTGAAAGTAGTACAACAATGAAATCCATGACTTAC
>SNQJ01S0002094.1:0-19349 GCA_010110895.2 Picea sitchensis
CACTGCTAGGTACCCATGGACCTAATAGGTTGGCTCATGATGAGACCCCCTATCCTCTGGTTAGGTATTTTTTTATTAATTTTCCGAGTCCCTCTTGTTTCTTGCTGAGAAGCCTTTTATTGCTTTCTTGGGGATCCCTGGTCGAAGCATCTCGAGGTTTTATTCTTAGGCTTTTATCTTTTACCAGCTTGCTTTTACCTTTTGGGCCTTTAGCCCCTTCTTCCCACGAGATAAGGTGCAATCCTGAAAATAGGTCAACCCAGTGCCCGGACAAGTGGAATGGGATAGGTGAGCAGGAAGCAAGATGAAAAAGTGGTGTTGTGACGGGAGTGGACGATGGATTTTCATAAATCACCCTTAGTGGAAAACCAAAACCTACAGACACAGTCTTACTAGGGCATCCTGTCAATCCCCCCAGACATGGTCAAGTGGGAAAGTGTAATATCCAAGCATTTGTTAGAAACAAAAGGAATCAAATGCACATATTCAAGGGTTTTGATGATCAAAGGGACAGATACCATGATACCCGGGCTAATTACCTCATGGAGAAAGAACCATCTCTAACATAGGACCAAGCCGATGGTGATGGATGTTGTTGTTGTTGACAAGATAGGGATGCTAAAAGGAAGAAAAGGTGGACCCTCCATTGCCATGCTAAAGTCGATCTGTCTCTCGGTACTCCATGTCTAGGACCTGTGGGCCTCAAGACATGATCTCCTAGTTATCCCTAAAAGTGGGGGATAACATGACTGAATCATATGGGGACCTATATGTGGACAATGAAGAGGATTTGGAAATGGTAATAGAGGATGGAAAGTCAAGTTATATAGAGTTTTATGTAGATATTGTAGATGGAGGAGTGAGACTGAGATCACAAATCCAAATGGGGGAATATGCAATTGGGGAAGGATGGCTTCTTGTAAACATTACAGTTTTGGGAACTACCAATGTTGTTGGTTCTCATTATGCTAATTCATACATGAAATTGGAGGCAATCAGGGATAAAATGACTCTGGATACTTCAACATCATCCTCTATGAAGAGAATCATAACTGATTTTAGACCTAAAATGGATCATTATAATATTCTTGATGTTGTTTTAGTCTTGATGGATCATTATCATCCCCTGTTTTTTCCTACACTAAACCCTAATTTCTCCTCCCATTGAGCTAGGTTTTTACTATGGAATCAGATACAACTGAGAATAAGAGGCATAAGGGAGTTCAGATCATTAGGTATGAGCCCACTTCATCACATGAGATCATGTCTTCACCATTTCTCAAGAAATCATTTCAAGAGACAAATCATTTGCCACATAGAGGAACAGTCTTACTTCAAAATTGGTTTCTGAAGAAAGGAAGATGAATTTGAAAAAAGTGAAAGATTTTTTGGTCAATAATAGACTAAGGAACAAAAAAATACTTCATTTTATACACAGGTATTATTATTTGGGAGAAATTTCAAAAATATAGTTGCTACAAGAGAGTTGTTGCACTTCTGGAGTAGTCTTGGGAGATTGAATTTTTAGGTGTCTTGGAGCAGGTTTTTGCAGTTCTTGATGACTCTAATGACAAACATAAATCCTCATATTTCCAATTCATCTTTCAGAAGTGAATTTGGAGCATGGGAAGGCCTTCAAAAGTCCTCCACAAGCTGGGCGTTGCACTTCTGCTAAACCATGTTGTGCTTTTGACTGTGTTTTTGGTCATCATTTTCAAAAGAGGTTTCTAACCAAATGAAGATGAATTTTGGAAAAAAAAAGGAGATTTTTTCTAAGTACATAACAAATAACAATAACCTCCTTAATATTTTACACAGGTATCATATATTGGGAGATATTCAACTTTCTTGGAGGCCTATTTCAGAAAATCAAATTCTCCAATTTAATTGCCTGTCTTAGTCATTATTGTGTGGCACATATTCCAAGCACATGAGAATGAATTTCACAAACCTGAGAGATTTTTATCTTAAAAACAACCTTATATAAAAAAACCTCTCTCAGTTTTGTAAAATGTGTTATGGTTAAATAGTTATAGCTTCATCTTTGACCCATAATTTTTCATTGCACTTCTGGAGAATTCGTTGCGCTTTTGGATAGCTTGTTTTCAAATCAATTTTAAAGGGGTTAGATGTAGGTTTTTTCTTGGATTAGTGACTCCATGGTGTAGAGGACATCTTCGGATTTCCATTCATAGCTTTTTCATCAAAAAAATCATCACGGAAGGCCTCTAAATCATCCTCCAAAGTTGTTGCTCTTCTGCTACAATTTGCTGCGCTTCTGTCACAGTCGCTGCACTTCTATGTGTGACAAATTTATTGCAAGACTACAGTCTTGTCACTACAGTAGTAATTTCAAGTTGAGAATAATTGTTCATATCACTACCCTGCAGTTTTCCTATAACCATCCTTGGAGCACCATTTGTGAATGCACGTAAACACCTGCATACCATATACTCTTCGATAACCACCATGACCACACCAGATACAAAGAGTGTGTCTTGTTCCTCCTCTTACTAATGCTTCCAGAAATAGGGATCATGAGTTCATCAAAATTATTATACATGGTTTCACCTATAGAAACCAAGACATTCATTGCAAGGTTGTTGTATTGTCATTGCACTATTAGATTGAAATAAAAAATTTGTTCATATTTAGACAACTCCTAATCTAAGAACATTTTCTTTACTCAAGTCCCCTTGACTGCCAATGGGAGGCCTGGCTAGAACATGCCATCCTTAACCTCCACTTGCAATTATTCATTCTAGTCCATCAGTAATCCTTCTTTAGATAGGGATTATTCTACTGTGTTGATATACAACAAGGCTCCAAGAGGAGAGACTCCTCACAACTCCAACCATAAATACAAAGAGAGGGCTACTCTTTAAATAGAGTTCTAGCTCCATATCCTTACAATAAAATATGAGGTGTTTTCCCACATCCACTAATCTCTCAAGCAAAACAATAAAATACATTAACAACTTCTAGATCCATCTCTTTTTCCAAGGGAAAATAATAAAATATGACTCCTCAACAACTTTTCCCAAAATAGCCAAAAGTGGTTTTAGATTCACTTTTCCTTCAATGAAAAATATTAAAATAGCAATATCCCATAACTACCTCACATGACAAGTCAATAGTGGATAAAATAATAAGGTAGCTATGTCACATGTGTCTTCCCAAGGTGGATGCCTCCTCTAATTAGAGTATCAACCATGTAACAACCTTCATATGTGGCACGTGCAACCTCCCAGGTGAACCTCCATCAATAAAGCATGAACATATGTGTAAATGGACCATTCAAGAGTGAGACACCTATCATCTTTTAAGGTTTGAAAATCAAAACCCCGTCCAAATGGAATATGGGATTTCTCCAAGTGAGGTACCTCAACAAGTGCATGAACATATGGAATAACTCCTTCATAAGTGGAGATCCTCTCAAAAAGCTCCATATCTTGACCTCCAAAGTGTAACCAACCTGCCAACCCATAGATCCATGAATAAAGGGGACAACCCAAAGATAATCTATCAATAAATCCATGTGACTGGTGATCAACGACTCCATGAAGGCTGGAACGATTTCCTCAACCAAGCAAATCAAAACCCCTTAAATAATGGATCTCATGTGGATATTTTTGGAATATGTGCTGGAGGATTTTATTAGTTAACACCTTCCTTTCATGATATATGTGGATCCAGTCAATGTGTAACCAAATCCTCCAAACAACAGAAGCATGAAGGGCATTCCCCTAAATGACAATTGAAAAATGTCTTTTAAAATTGTTGAAAAAGACAAGGCACAAATCTGGACTGAACTTGGCATGGTTGATGTGCCCTTGGGATCAATTTATTCTACATGAAATCTATTACTTGCAGATGTAAGGATACCATTCTGAAATCATGATGTGCAGGAAACCAAGCTCACATGTTCTGGGCAAATTAAATAAGAGCTAGAAGTAGTACCATGTAAGGATACCATTCTGAAATCATGATGTGCAGGAAACCAAGCTCACATGTTCTGGGCAAATTAAATAAGAGCTAGAAGTAGTACCAACGTAAGAAAGAAAGACCATCTTGCTTTATGAATTCTTCCTCGAAGACATACCTTGCTGTCATGAATTGAGTTCTGGGTAAGAAGACTATATCTTCAGTGATTTATAGAGTTTCATTAATGTGTTTTACTGTTGTTTCTACTACCATATTTGCAAAGGGATGATTGTTAAGAACCAAAACATATAGCATATGAAAACCTCAGGAAAGTACTCAACACCTTGAAAATGTGATAATTTCAGATAATATTCTTCGAGTAAGTAAACCTCCTTTATCCCAATTCTAAATGTTCAAGTACAAGATGATTCAAAATGAAAATGTCTCTTGTATATATATAGGAGACTAGGGAGGGTTTAATGGCCTAAAGCCGCATATAAATAAAATAACATTACTAATCTAAATGACAACCACAATGGCCTAAAGACCACATAAATAAAATAACATTACTAATCTAATATGCCCCAATTAAGTGGTGTAATGTCGAGCCAATATTAGGCTTAACATGCCCTCCCTCGAGACAAGTGTTGTCCACAACAATTGAGTAACTCTGTATGCTTCTCAGATAAAAGACTCATCTTCCCAAGTGGAATCTTCACCGGTGAAGTTTCCTCCATTTAATGAGATACTCCAAAATGCTATATTCCCGCCATGTAATTCTGTGGTCAGATGGATTCAGTTCTGTCATGTTTTTTCCTTCCTCTTTAAGTTCTCGAAATATAGTTTGAACCGGGATCTGTCGCCGAACCTTTGCCATGGAAAACCGGTTGTACTTGTGAAGATGCAGGTAGATCCAATTTGTATTCCATAGTGCTAATCTTTTGCAACACCTTATAAGGGCCATAGTACTTTGCGATAATCACTGCATTATCCTTCTTGGTTTTGTTTGAGAGACATCTATTTGTGGCGTTCAGGTCTTAAAATAAATCTTAACTCTACTTCAAAACTTCTTTCACTACTTATGTTGATTCATTGTTGTTTCATGTGATTTCATGGTCGGTATTGTCCTTTAAGATTTGGAGAATTTCGTTGATTCTCATGTGATCTTCCACCGCTTGAACCTTTAGATTTTTCTTTTTTAGAGAAGAAGTGATGGAAGGAGGTGGTATCACTGGTGCCATAATGGTGTCATTTTTGTTGCATAGCAGGAAGGAAGTGTTATACCACCATTCCTTGGTAACCATTTGAACCATTGTGTTTGTTTATCGAGACAAAACAACGGCTGTACCCCTTCCATTTGCGAAATTCACTATCCCGCTTTGTCCATACATCGCATTGAGGATGATAGGATGATCTATGATCCAATTGAGTACCCAAAAAAGAAAGCAATTATGTCCAAAAATGCGTCCTGGAACAGGATCACAATTTACAATAATCTTTAATACGCCATGTAGCTTTTGAACCTGTCAGCTTTTGCAACGAGGTGGCAACCTACCAGCTGTATGGAGAGTAGCACAAAGTGTGTACTTGGTCCTTCTATCAACAATCACCATGATGACACTCTTTTCCTTCAGACTTTGCAACCCCGGTGATGAAATCCATGAAACCTCCTCCCAAATTTTGGGATGGATAATGGCTGTAAAATACCCCAGTCTTAATTACTTCACCTTATTTTGTTGAAAAACCGCACATTCTCGCCACAAACCTTTGAACATTGTTTTAAGGCTATCCCAAAAAACTCTTCTTGAATTCTTATGGTAGTTTTCAAAATCCCAGTGCCCTCAATCGGGAGGGCACTCAATAGTACCTTTTGTTTGAGCTGGGAGTCCTACATAAATATAAGATCTTTGTACCATAAAGTGAATCATTTTTCCATGTAAATGCATCTGATAATCGAATCCTATTGTAACCTTTGAATGAGACCTACACTTTTTCATTAATTTTTCCATCTATCCCTTGCTACCATCCAATCTTGTTGGATGATCGATATTGCACAGATAAAGGCCTCAACATTTCATCCTTTCTTGAGAGTGCATATGCCACAACATTTTGCTTCCCCTTTATGCGTCCATTTCACACCATAGCCCAATATTCTGTCACCTATTTTGCTGTTCTTCCTGAAGCCTGCCCAAGAAGTGATGAAGACTATCATGATCCTGCTTTGACCTTGAAGTGCTCACCAGTAAGGGACACCATTTTCAATGCATGTAGTATTGCTACTTAATTATAAATGGGTTTGTGTAAGTCCTTCCCTTGAGTGGTCGACTGTAAGTGCCGCAGTTCCTTCCTTCTTTGCACATTAGGACAAAGACCAAATCTGCTTCCCGATGCATCACATTCCACAAGAAAGTTTTTTGTGAAGTATGGAGCGGTCAAGACAAGAGCTTCGCACATCACCTCTTGCTTGTTCAAAGGATTTTAGCGCCTCTGGAGTCCATGAAATGTATCCTTCTTAGTTAGTAGTCGCTAGTTGCGCCGCTATTCTTCCATAGTTCCAACAAACTTGCAGTAGTAACTCAGTCAAAACCAAAAATTCTCTAAGATTTTTAATGTTTTGGGAATCTGGGCCACCATCATGGCCTTAATATTGTTAGGTCTACCTTGACACCTTTCTACGCGAGATGCAATATGACCCAAATACTCTACCTTTACTCCAAAGAAACATTTGATGTAGTTTGGCATATGTAGTTGTTGCCTCCTTTAGTAGTTGTAGTAGCACCTTGTCAACATGCCGAACATGATCCTCCCAAGAATTTCTAGATTAGTATATCATCAAAAAATAATAACACAATTTTTGTAATAAAAGGGTTTGAAAATGGAATTTATCAACCCTTGGAATGTGGAAGGTGCATTTGTAGGCCAAAAGGCATGACCAAAATTCATAATGGCCTTCACAGAGTTCCTAAATGTTGTTTTTGGGATATCTTTCCCAATTTAACTGGATGATACCCCAATCGTAGATCCAATTTTGTGAAAATAGATTGTTCCATGTAGTTCATCTAACAATTCATCAATCATGGGAATGTAGAAATCCTATCTTTAATAGTGATCTTGTTGTGCTCTCTATAACTGACACATACGCCATGAGTTATCTTTTCTGGAATAAATTACTACCACCGGTGCGTAAGAACTTTGGCTAGGTCTAATAATGCCTCAATATATTTCTTTCAACCATGCTACCACTTCACTCTCCGGGAATAAGGTATTCAGATGGCCTGATGTTAGAGAACACCCCGTGAATTAAGCCGGAATTTTTCATGATCATGATTTCGAGTGGAGGGAGACCTTTGGGAATATCTCTCTAAAATACTTTGAATGCTTATCAATGATCCTTTGAGATCTTGAGGAATAAATTAGATAAGAACATAGTATATATTGTGCACAATGCCTTGATGCCCTTTTTCAATAATTTTGTCATGCCGCTAGAGATTATCACCCAATGGCTTCCCTCGATAATTTTTTTTTAACTCAATTTCTTTCCCTTCAAAGAAAATTTCATGAAAAGTTCTTTGAAAATTAAAAGCCAATCGTTCTAATGATTGTAACCATTGATTCCTAGTACATTCGTACCATGGTATAGCAATCATTGGACTATTCATTACATATTCTCATATAGTAATATTGATCTTATTGAATATTCCTGAGAAATTGATAGTTCCTCCCATCTTAACAATCATTACTTGGAAACTCGTGCTCGGATATACAAAACAATTGAGATCTTGGCTAATTTATCATGAATGAAATTATGAGTACTTCCGTAATCAATTAGGACTATTAACTTTTTCTTTTTGATGTACCTTCGATATTGAGTGTTTGAGGAGTGATAATCCCAGCCAATGCATTAATGACATCGGAGTCAACTGGCAGAAATTGCCGCTTTCATCTTTGTTGTTCTGTTCTTTCTTCTTCCTTTCACAATCTATGTAGAATAATTTCTTCTCACTCACACTTATGTCCCTTATCATATTTGTTGTCATAATTAAAGCATAAACCTTTCTTTCCTCCAATTAGAGTTGAGGTGTCAACCTTTGTGGTTGAGGTGTTTTAGGAGAAGGAGCATTGTTCTCTAGATGTTAGGGATAGTTCCTTCTAGTAGCCATAGCCATATTTTTACTTCAACATTTCTTGCTACCATAAATGCATTCTCCAATGAATTTGTCTCCAAAATGCAACCTCATGTTGAATGTTGTCCTTAAAGTTCCTATGAATACATCAATCAAGTGCTCATCCGAATACTTGCTACCTTCTTTATATTCAATCTTTGAAGGTTCTCAATGTGCTCAAGAATCGAACCCTTTGTTTGAGATTTATCAATTGATAGTTGCATTGTTCTTGTATCCTCATAGTGTGCTAATTTTCCTTCTCACAGGAAAATTGTCCAAGTGACTTGTGCTTATTTTATGGGAACAAAAGCCATCGATTCAAAACAAATTGATTAGGTTCTAAATATAAAGAAGCAATTTGTACCTTTGTATGTGGCATTATTATGGAGATCAAAGAATGTCTCCATCCGGTATCCATGATTGGGTCCTTGCCATCAAACTTCCTCTATCAATCTTAGGGAACTTGGTTGGTCTTCAACCAAAGTTGAGCTCTCCCAATTTGATTCACCTTCCTTGTGTCTCATCATGAATTTCATGGGATGCATTTTCACCTTTTGGGTGTCTTCTCTATTTACAATTTTACACTTCCATGATCTCTCCTTTTAAGCTATCCATCTTAATATTCAACTTAGCTTTCCATTGAATCCATCTTTTATTCCATTGAATCCATCTTAGTATCCAAACCTTTTAGCTCCATTGAATCCCTCATCTCTTGTAGTTCATCTTGGTTATTGTCTTTGTAAATCATTTATGTCCCTACACATTTCCTTTCTTCACCTTCATCAAGAGTCCAATTAGGATTTTCTCTCGAGGCTTGTTTGTGAAGGTCCCTTTTGGTATGTTGCCAATATCAATCTTCTTTGAGTCTTGATTTTGAGGTGGTTCTGCTAGACAATATTTATTATGTCTATCTATCTCCAAGTTTCACCTTCTGATATGAAACTTTCTTTAGGGTAACTCCTCCCAATGGATGAACCATTTCAACCACCATCCTGGCTCCTTTCCAGGTGGTCTCACTTGTATAGAATTCCCACACAAAATAATTGGATATCAAATTCTAAACTCGCACCCAAAATTGGCTGCCTGGGTCCAAGATCCAATGAAACCAGTCCCACTCAATTTGGATACTCTATCAAGAGGTTATGTTTGTTTTACTCCGAACACCTTCTTGAGGCTAGTCAATCAGACTAGTCAGATACCCCATATTGCCAATAAGGTGTATCTACAAATTTAAGATGGACCAAAATCTAAACGTTTCACCACAAGTACTCAATAATTTTGCAAATGGCCTCCGAGACGTGGTCCTAAACGGGCATGGTAAAAATTTATACCATGCAAATGACCATTTCAGGATGACCTTCCGCAACCTCATCTTTGTATAGGCTATATCTCGGGAAGTAAGGCCTCAGGATGAATTTTGAACCCAACGTACCTTGGATCCGCTCACTGGGGTCACCCTCCAAGCAACCTTCAAACGTTGTGGTGAAAAGAGTAGATAAAATTCCACTATGTCTCTGGAGTGTAAAGGAAGAGAAACCCCTAAGACCTGAGCTCGAAGTACTATATAAAGTGTTAAGAACCAAACATCAATATAGCATGGAAAAAACCCAGGAAAAGTACTCAAAACCTTAAACGTAGATAATTTTAGATAAGCTCTTCAGGGGCAACCTCCTTTTCTCCCACTTAAATTTTCAAGTACTAGATGATTCAAATGAAAATGTCTCTTTGGTATATATAGGGAGACTAGGAGGTTTAATGGCCTAAAGCCGCATATAAATAAAATAACATTACTAATCTAAATTACAACTAATGGCCTAACCGAATATTAAAATAAAATACATTAATAACTAATAAGTTCCCAATTAAGGGGTAATGAATATTAGGGCTTAACAATGATCCAGAACTGCTGCAAATGATCTAACTAGTAGATATCATGAAGAATTGTCAACTCAAAATGGCTGACGTATGGACTAGGAGATGCATCACAAATCTGATTTATGAATGCTCATTGTTTACCTTGTTGCTGCAGCTGATTGGAATTCTTCCTTAAAGAGTTCATGCTAGTAAACTTCCTTCCGCACTCCATAAAACAAATCACATCCCATTTATGATTGTTGGTTGTTTACCTTGTTGTTGTAGCTGATTGGAATGTTGCCTTAAAGAGTTCATTCTAGTAAACTTCCTTCCGGACTCATAAAGTAAATCTGTTCCATAACCACTCAAACTCCTTTCCTGCAGACTGTCATATCAAAGGGCCTATCCACAGTATGATCAATGCACCAATAAAAGAAAACAAATGCTTCTAATCTCAATATCTTTTTTCCACTGCTAAACTACCTAGGACATCCCTTAAATATCTTCATGGAAATTTTGTGTTGATACTAAATGGGCCTTGCAAGGGCTTGTCAATGACAAACTTTCTAGCTTGATTTCAAAATAGCAATTTAGGGTGACTGATGTTCCATCAAGGTGATAATATCTTCTAGAAAATGCAAGTAATTGTTTCATTGCACACACTTTCTCAATTTTTTAATTGTCATTGGTGCCAAAGCAAAAACTGGAACATATATTTGTCGTGAAGATCTGACCAAGAACGTATTCAAAATGCAATGCAATTTGAGGGATAACAGGCTTCATTTGGACAAGCAGTGCTTCAAAAATCAACATCATAAGCTCAATCCCATTCAATATGATCCCCACACCACGATGTAGAAAATGGGTCCCATTGCATTCAAGTTGGACCCTCCACCTCAACTTGCCATCCATGATGTAGTGGACTATCATCTCTTAGTTAAATTCATATGAGCCACACCGCCCCACTTTTGTTTTACATAAGAGAAGTTGCAGCTAAGAGCTCTTTAACATCATTACAAAGGAAAATTTACAAGGATTTGACTGGAGAGGGTCATTTAATGTATGGAATCAATGAAGGCATAGTGATGTTTAGATGCCATCTCTCATGTTTTCAACCCAATAATTTTAGATGATGTGGATCACGGTGAGCAGTTGCATACTTATTTTCACTAGTTAGGCCCTAGGGACATCTTTCCTTCACTTCCCCTCATCCTGGTAGCCTAATTTTAGTTATTTCTTGCAAGAACAATTATTTTACAATCTCAGAAATTGGAGGGTCATCCATTTACAAATTGACAAGCCTCAACAGAGAACATTCTCAAAATATTATTGGCATGCATGCCTTCCACTAGCCACATTATATATTTATATAGTTTTGATGCTTGTGGATGGTTCCCCCTACCCATATGAAAGTCATTGGTACCATTTCATGAAAGAATTCCCTTGGATTATTCAAACTAACAAAAAATACTAGTGCACTTCCTCATTACGCCATGTGTGCTTAAAAATTAGTTATGGCACCTCTATCTCGATGAAGAGGAAAAGATATATTTTTCCTTTAGCTCTTCCCCATCCCCAGTTTCACAAACTTTAGGGCAATGTGTTTCATTATCTAGCTTATATATAGTTTAACAACCTGCTGTAAAGAAGGCCCCTACCTCCTAATCCCCATGATCATAATTTCAGTATGGATCATGTGACAATATCTATTTGGACTTGGTTACTGTACAGTTTTGGAGAAAATAATATTTTGTCAATCTTGATCAGATTCCTCAACCTATATTTCAATTGCTCTCAGGAGGAAAGCATGCCTTCTATCGGTAATAACTAAAAATATCAATATGATTGGTTTGTAATCTCTCTTTATGCGTTGTTCACCTCACTATAGTCTATGTCATTTCGATATCGGACCTAACCCAGGTCACTCTGTCCAGATAGTAATACACGAATGCAACAGGATTTGACTGAGATCGATTTAGTTGCCTGAGACACTGATCCTGACCATAACACATCAGAACTTATTTGATCACTGAGTTTGGTTATCTTTTCCAAAATGAAAAATTTGATCAATTATTTTGAAAAATACTCAGGTTTAATAGCATTATCCTCAACTTAAATAGACTTGAACTTCTTATCTTCTGACATTGTGGCTTTGTTTCCATTGTTAGCAATAGTTTCTGATGTCACAGCCTTCTTCCAAGAATCGAGTATGCCATTGCCAACTAGACAGTGACAAAAGAACAAATATTTTCTTGAGGATGCTTTGTGATATTTCAAAGGTTTTCAATGTACTATTAGCACTATACTTTAATCAGTTCTCTAGTACTCTTTCCCATTCTTCAGGACACAATAGTTCAAAGTTGGCTATAGATCCCACAATAAATCCAATAGAAGTATAGCATGCAATCCACATACCATTATTGTCTTGGCAGTCCCTCTTTTCCCTGAAATGGAAATGCCACCAATGGCATTATCAACAACTCTAAGTAATATTGTATTGATGGCATCATATCTCACAATTGTTGTGAGAGGAAAACATTAGTGTCCATACTCATTTTTCTCAAATCCAAGGGGAAGGATGAACTATTGCATTGCTTTTATTTCAACAAGAGAACAAGAGTTGGCGAGGAAAGTGTATCTATGGTAACCTGCATTTGTTAAAGAGAATCCCTTTTCCTTTAAATGATGATAGGCATGAAGATTCTTTCAAAGGAAAACATTGGCATCCAATGCCCATACTCATTTTTATCAAATCCATGGGGAAGAATGAGTTGTTCCATTGCTAGGACATCATGTGAACATGATAGTATTCTTCGTTGTAAGGAAAAATGCAACCCCATTTGACTTACAGAATAAATAAATAATCAGTGGACAAGAGTTTTGTCCCAACCAAAGGAACAACTACTTACTTTTATATGTTGGGAATTTGACTTAGTCATTTGGAATGGGTTGTCTAGGTGGGCGAATTTTGGCAATTTCACCTACAATACCTACAATGGATGTAGTAGATCTGATGCAATTTTCTCACATGGTTTTCCAGGTGAGAAAATGGAGGAAGTTTTGATTGGTGAACAACCGTGGGAGATGAAATCTGATCATAAACCGATCTATAAGTCTAACTTGGGCTGAACAACAACAACATGGGACAAAAAAATCAGCACATCCGACAACCTCTTTCAAAGGGTAGAATTATGTTGACTCATAAAAAATGTAACACCTTCAAGATAGCACTAAAGAGGTTGTTTAACAAGGAGAAAATTCCATCCTAGGGCCTTCATATCCATGAGTTAACAAATTTAATCCAAAGAGCACTTACAAAATGCAAAAGAAGTGCTAGGAAACTGAAACAAATTTTTTTCCGGTTAATGCTTGGTTTGGTGAGGAATGAAAAACAACAAGGAAAACTTTGAAAGACTCAAGCCATAAAGAAATAAGCATGTGTCCTTTTACAAGCAAATTGTAAGAAAGAAGAAAGATGATTCCATGATCTCGTTGGGAGGAGGAATTACCTTCTTTTGGGAAAAATAACTTCAAGTTATTTTTGAAGGATTAAACGAGAAAGAAACAAACTGAAAATAATATCATGGCCTATCAATGGTTCGAGTATGAAAAGGAGATTTATGAGCAAGATCCTAAGGTGGACCTCCCTCCTTGGTCAACACTACTACTAAGCTCTTCACCGTGTAAGAGATTGAGGTGGGTATCAAAAGTTGGGTGTTGGAAAGCAAAAGATTTAGTTGAACTCAGGAAGAATATCTAAAGTAGTCTACAAAAAACTTTACACCCTCACACATGAAAATTTCAACAAACATCATCTCAAAGATGATTTCCTACATTGGACAATCCAGCCTAGCAATACCATTTTCTGCTGGGATGTCAACATCTCCAACTCATGGACCATAATGATAAACCCTTGTTTGCAAAATTATTCGAAAGTATGCTAAAAAAATAGAATCAAGTGGCTTTAAGAAGGGGACAAGCGCTATAAAGGGAAAGGTGTTTCAAACTCCAAACACCAATGATTGATCACCATGATAACTCCCACATAACATCATTGAAAAAGTGTTGGAGAAAAAAGAGGAAGCCTTTGTTGCCTTATGTTGATTTCAAAAATATTTGACACGGTCCTAGGGATACAAGCTTATATAGAATGGAGGAACTTAGGTTCCTATATATCTTAGAGCAACCGTCCATAGACTATAGGAGGAGGTTAAAGTAAAAATCATAACGTCCAATGTATCTTCGAAAGTTTTAGGAGTGATATTGGGGTCAAGCAAGGATGCCCATTGTCCCCTACCCTTTGGTTTATATTTTGGACAAACTTGAAGAGTGGTTAAACTCAAAGGAGGGTGATGGTGCTCTTTTGGGTGACTTTGTGATAAGGTTTTTTTTGTATGAAGATGACCCATTCTGATTGCTAAATCCACCCTTGGGTTACAAGAAAACTTAATTTCCCTTGACCACTTTTGTAGTACAGTTGGGAATGCAAGTTAATACTAGCAAGACAAAAGTGGTAATTTTTTCTAGAAAAGAAAACATAAGGTCTACTTTGAAGGAAACACTCTTGAAGAAGTGACATGCAGCGTACTCTTAGATTGACTTCACCAAAAATCTGTTTGGGAAGGTCAAAGAAAAAGAACTTTGGGAGGTTGGAAATCTTTCTATGCTTTTCAAAACAGAGAGGCAGAGCTAAGGGATTGGAAGACTATGCAAACCTCTTTGGGCTTAGTGATCCCAATATTTTATATGGTTGTGAAGTGTGGGACAACATCACATCCCACTCTCACAAGGAAACAGATTAAGAAGATTCAAAAACGCTGACCACAAACAAGTTTAAAATTAAAAAGTCCAACTTTTGATATCATGTCGAGTGAAATGGGGGTTGCTCCTATTGAAGCAATTGCCATGGTGCATCTCATAAGATATCTAAAAAATTGAGAAAATGGAAGATGGTAGATGGCCTAAGGTCGTCTTCTTCAATGACATATTGTGCAAAAGAAAAAAGACATGGATGAGACAAAATATTAAATGGTTTAGTAAATGGGATATCCACTTGAACAAGTGCCCTGCGAATAGTAAAGAGATAAAGGTTTTGTTATTGATAGGTTCCATGAGAAAACTTGGGATAAAGGGCTCGAGAAAGAAAAGAGTACTATATTGAAGAGCTTAACCCCACATACAATCATCATCAAAAGTGTACATAGGGGTCGATATATCTTGGAGAGCCAAAAATGCTTATTTCTCAATTAAGAACAAATTCCCATACTCCGTTGTGAAACTGGGCATCGGAAAAGACCAAAAGAAGCTTAAAGAAAGGGTGTGTGTGTGTTCTGCACTCCTGAAAAGTGGAAACAGAAAAACATTTCATTTTAGAGTGTGAAGCTTTCAAAGACAGCAGGGACAACTATATAAATATCTTGACATCTAGCTCTTGGAATGACTTATTCAGCAAGGGGACAATGGATAAATTAGGGGAGCTCATCATCAAGTTGAACAGGAAAAGGGTTGAACTGCAGAAATCAGTGTGTGTCTATCCCATAGGCTATTGTTAGCCTCGTGGATGTTAAAATTACTTCTTCTTCTTATTCTTGCTTGTAATGCAACGAACAAACACCAGTCGAAAAGGAAAGTGTGTCTATGGTAACCAACATTTGTTAAATATAAGCCCTTGTCCTTTGAATGATAATAGGCATGAAGTTTCTTTCAAAGCTAATCTTCTTTCCCTGCACCCTAGTAGATGAGACCTAATGGGTTCGACGCTTGGACAAGGTACTTACTACTCGAGTCTAGCATCCTGATTCCATCATTCCTTGGTGCTTCATTTTGCATGTAGTGGGGATTATCCCACATTGCCAAGGGAAACTAATTGTTGGTCTTTATATGGGTCGATAGTTTCATAACTTGTGTTTATGTGAGGAAAATGTTGCAATCTGGGATTTCAAGGTAGAATTCTCTTTCTTCATAAATCTTTCCAGCACTCTATATTCCTTAAGCCTCTCCCTCCAAGAAACCACTTTAGCTCTTTTCATTTTGACCATGTTTTCATCCCTAGGATCATCGAGGAAATCTATCCTTCTCCTTTTCATGTTGTTGGATGCCTCTGTTGTATCAGGTGAAATAGGATGCTTGCCTTTATTGCCTCTCTTCTTATTTCCAAGAGGATTCTCAGGATCTTCTTCAGAGGTGAACGCAGACCAAAACAAAAAATACCCCATGTTTTTTGCCTTTTCTTTAGTTCTTCAATGATGAGTAATTTAATCAAACCACGATGAAAAATTCTGGTCTCAGCCTTAGCATGATTGGATTTGACCTTCTTAGACATTTTTACGAGGCTTTGCCAAAGAAAATAGGGCATATTGAGTGGTTGAGTACCTGTGAAATGTTCCAATAATCTAATTTCATACATGGAAGTTGAATTATACCTTCCCTCACATGTTATATAACTTTGAATAAAAACCAACAGTTCATTCCACTCCTTCCTTATGTAAGCCCTTGGAACACTCTTCTCTAGTTTCAATCCTTGATGTTATGTAAGCCCTTGGAACACTCTTCTCTAGTTTCCATCCTTGATGTTATGTAATCCCTTGGAACAACCTTGACAAACAAAACCCCTAAATAGAAAGAACATTCCCATCGACGTGACAGTGGGTGGGATTGGTTCAGTTACGCCAGTTTGACCTCTTTTCATCCTTCCATTATCCTAACTACAAACTGTGCCATAACATTTTGGCGCCATTGTCGGGGAACACCGAGTCAATTCTCCTCAAGAGGACACTTTTCGGTAAGCCTTTATCTTACAAGCTTACCTGGCGAATCCACTTAAGGTGTTTTCCCTTATCCTTTGATAATTTCAAGAAATTTATTTGGCGACTCCATTGATGACGAAGCCAACTATGACTTCACAATGGGACCTAGGAAACTAAAAGCCTTTGGACATGAGTAACATCCTGGGGTACCCTCAACAAATTCCCTTTGAATACAAAAATTTTCTCCCTAGATTCACTGGTGGTGATAGACAAAGAGCTGACTATCACATGAGAAACTTCTGGGATTTCTTCCTATCCTACCCTATCGTTGATTATGCTAAGGAAGTGGTCATGAAAATTTTCTCTCCCAATCTTTGTTGCAATGCTAAAGAGTGGTATGACAACCTCCCCAATGCCAGCATCACGACTATGGATCAATTTGAGGAAGCCTTTCTTGAGAGATAGGGTATTTAGTTGGAAGACATCCCAGTACTACTAGAAAAACTGGAGCATATAAAGCAAGTTGAGGATGAAACTGTCAGAGAATTCTAGGATAGATTTGAGAACATGCTATATCAAATTCCTGAAATCCATCATCTCGAAGAGAAGTACCTTGTCCATCTCTATACTCGTGCCCTTTTGGCACATATGGGTTTTCCCCTTGATAAGAGATCCCCAAGGATGCTCGACAAAGCTTATAGCATAGCTGCAAGAATCAAGGAGAACATCTCCTTATCCGAGATAAGATACCTCTTTACCCCAGGTACTCTTAGTAGGGAAATTTTGTTTTCCCTTGAGAACTTCATTGTTGATTTCCAAGAAGAAGGGGAACAAACCACATATCAACAAGGGATTGTTGAAGACACAGTTGAGGAGCCGGAACCCAATGATGAAGTATCAACATGCCCTCGTCTCTCTGATGAGGCCATCCAAGAGCCTATTTCTCCTGCACAACAAAATGATAATGAGGTTCGTTGATTTCCTTCTCATGATTCTGATGACACCTTGTTCCATGATTTAGAAAATAAAGGAGAAATGGAAGCCTTGAAAAAAGTGGATCTTCCTTGCTATACAATCAAAGATGAAGGGGCAACTCATGAGGATAAGACAGTAATGCATGTTGAATATACCCAAGTCCTCGAGGCTCTTGCACAAGAAGAAACAAGAATTGTAAGTCACCCTCCTATCCATGATTCTAATGATTCTCTGTTTTATCACTTGGGAAAAGAGGAAGAGATGGGTGAGCCTTTGAATGTTTTGAATCCTTCATGTTATGATGTTGATACTGACATAATTGATATTGATGAGTTCATACATGTTGCAAGACGTAAATGGGATATAATTGGTTTTGATATGGACCCCATTTATGACATTAAGAATCATCCCCAACTTTTTCCTTCATAGTTATCATGATAGATTACCTTTCATTTTTGGCAACAAGGGGATGATATATTTACCGATGCTCCCCAAACACCCAATGTTGACCTAGTACCATATTTTCCTGATGATTTTCAGTCTTACCTTGAGGGTTTTGATGAATACTCCTCCGAGCACTTGGATTTATTCTATGAAGATCATTATCAACCACTGTTGTGCTCAGGTTTTTATAGGAGTAAGAACAATGTTTTCCCAAAGAAGGATTCTCACGACATCTTTCTCCAGCCACCTCTTATTACTTTACCTTGTTGTATCATTAAAGGTGTAGTTGGAAATTATATCTTTTGTATTGAGTTTCCTCTGAGGCAAACCCTAGAGTCTGAGGGTTGGTTGAGTACTTCAAGAGTAAGTCGATCATCTCAGCTTTTTCAACTTTCCCTTAAGAACTTGTTGGTCATCTGCTAGATCTTTGTCAATCCCTTCCATGACTTCAGAACGTGAGGACGTCCTAGGTAGCCAGTTTGCAGATATTTTGAGTCAGTGTTCTGAACCTTGGACATTTCATGACCCCTTCCTGAAGTGGATTGAGTACTTTCCTCAGAGATTGACATGGCATGATTTTATCCCTCCCACCTGCCTCCATGAGTTAGACTTTGTGATTTTCGATGATATAATATATTTTCTAACCCATATCATTTTTGTGCTTGATTTATCACTTTTTTGGTCTATGATGAAGCACAAAGGCAGGTATTGTGGGGCGTTGCTGGATTGGTTTCATTGGTCATTTGACTACACCTAACATCCAGCCAGCAGGTAAGTAGGTAGGCATTTTGTGTTAATGTTTTATGCCATTATTATAGTTATTTTCATTTCAATAGATAAGAAAAACATAAGAACAAGATCACTGAGAAATACACATTCAAAGAGACACAACATTTATCCTAGGAAACCCTCTAGGGGAAGAAAACCCAGCAAAAACTTCCTTATCATAAATTGCCAATACAATGTCAAGAGATAACTCAAACCAATACAGAAAGTCCTCTCCAAAATATGCACCACTCTTCTCCCTCTCTCCAACTGGTAAGTCGCAACTTGCCTCTTAGAAATGAGCAAGTGTGTTGTATGTCAAAGTGAGGCGCTAGCCTCTCTATATATACAAATTTGGCACGTGTGAAGTGTCTTCACTGGCAGGGCCGACTTCTCACTCTGGGTGGGTAAACCCACCTTTATTATATTTATGGGTCTCAATAATAATTGTTGGGGCCGACTTCTTATTCTGCCTAAT
>SNQJ01S0002094.1:26610-52727 GCA_010110895.2 Picea sitchensis
CATTCTTGTGCATTTTCCACCAATAAGTTTAAGCTCAAAGGCCATATGGAAAAAAAGACTTTATCTCTTCTATGTTGTAGCATTTGTGAATTCATAAAGACCTTCCTCCTTTGGTTGAGGTTGCTTTTTATTCTTACCTTTATTGTATCTGCAGATTTCGTTGTCATATCCTCTTCCACCCACTTTCCTCTCTGTGATTTAGTAGGTCTATGTCGTCCACGTCCTCTTTCCATGGTCTCCTCTAGATCCTGTTACACAAAAATGACAATAATTTTTAGCACACCAATCAAATCCATTATCATCTACTAAGTTAGGGAAAATATGACCACAAGTCAAAGTTAGCTTGGGATCAAACACCAATACCATACCAATACCAATACCATACCATTGCATACCAATACCAATACCATTGCATGGCAATGGTATGCATACCAATACCAATACTAGTACCAATACCATACCATACCAATACCATTGCATGGAAATGGTACGCATTGGAAATAATATGCATAACAATACCAATACCATACCATACCAATACCATACCATACCATACCAATACCATACCATACCAATACCATACCATACCATACCAATACCAATACCATTGCCAATACCAATATCAATACCATTGCATTTCCAATACCAACACCAATACCAATATGCATTGCCAATACCAATACCAATACCATACCATTGCATGGAAATGGTATTCATACCATACCAATACCAGACCAATACCAATACCATACCAACATGCCCATCATGCCCATCACCAATACCAATACCATACCAATACTATGCCATACCAATACAATACCAATACCAATAACAATACCATACCAATACCATACCATATCATACTATACCATACCATACCATACCAATATTAATACCATACTATACCATATCAATACCAAAACCAATACCAATACCATGCCATACCATACCATACTGATACCAATACCATTGCATACCAATAACAATACCATTGCATACCATTTCATGGCAATGGTATGCATTGGCAATGATATGCATACCAATATCATACCAATACCAATACCATACCATACCATACCATACCATACCAATACCAATGGTATGCATTGGCAATGATATGCATACCAATACCAATACTATACCATACCAATACCATACAAATACCAATATGCATTTCCAATACCAATACCAATATGCATTACTAATACCAATACCAATACCAATACAAAAACCAATACCAATATGCATTTCCAATACCCTTATGCCTTGCCAATACCAATACAACCAATACCATTGGATACCAATACCATACCATCCCAATACCATACCATACCATACTAATACAATACCATACAATACCATACCATACCATACCAATAACATACCAATACCAAACCATTGCATACCAATAACAATACCAATACCATACCAATACTGTACCATTGCATACCAATACCAATACAATTGCATACCATTGCACGACAATGGTATGCATTGGCAATGATATGCATACCAATACCATACCAATACCATACCAATACCAATACCATACCAATATCAATACCATACTATACTATACCAATACCAACACCAATACCATACCATACTATACAAATACCAATACCAATACCATACCAATACCAATACCAATACCATTACAAATACCAATACCAATAACAATAACAATGCCAATACCATACCATTGCATGCCAATACCATACCAATACCATTGCATACCATTGCACGACAATGGTATGCATACCAATACCAATACCATACCAAAACCAATACCAATATGAATTGCCAATACCCTTATGCCTTGCTAATACCAACGCCAATACCATTGCATACCAATACGGCCAATACCATTGCATACCAATACCAATACCATACCAATACCAATACCATACCATACCAATAACATACCAATACCAATACCAATACCATACCATTGCATACCAATAACAATACCAATGCCATACGAATATCTTACCATTTAATATCAATACCAATACAATTGCATACCATTGCACGACAATGGTATGCATTGGCAATGATATGCATACCAATACCATACCAATACCAATACCAATACCATGCCCATATCAATACCATGCTATACAATACCAATACAAATACAAATACCATACCATACCATACAAATACTAATACCATACCAATACCAATACCAATACCATACCATTGCATGGCAATGGTATGTATTGGCAATGATATGCATACCAATGCCATACCATTGCACGGCAATGATATGCATACCAATACCATACCAATACCATACCAAAACCAATACCAATATGCATTGTCAATACCAATACCAATACCATTGCATAACAATACGGCCAATACCATTGCATAACAATACCAATACCATACCATTGCATACCAATACCAATACCATTGCATACCATTGCACGGAAATGGTATGCATTGGCAATGATATGCATACCAATACCATACCAAAACCAATGCCAATATGCATTGCCAATACCAATACCAATACCATTGCATAACAATACGGCCAATACCATTGCATACCAATACCAATACCATACCAATACCAATGCCATACCATACCAATACCATATTAATACAATACCATACCATACCAATAACATACCTATACCAATACCAATATCATACATTACATACCAATAACAATACCAATACCATACCAATACTGTACCATTGCATACCAATACCAATACAATTGCATACCATTGCACAACAATGGTATGCATTGGCAATGATATGCATACAAATACCATACCAATATCAATACCATACTATACCATACCAATACTGATACCATACCATACAATGCCATACCAATACCAATACCAATATCGATACCATACCATACAATGCCATACCAATACCAATACCAATATCATTGCATACCATTGCATGGCAATGATATGCATACCAATACCAATACCATACCATACCATACAAATACCAATACCATTGGAAATGATATGCATTGGCAATGGTATGCATTAGCAATTATATGCATCCCAACACCATACCAATTCCCTACCAATACCAATAACAATACCATACCACACCATACCAATACCATACCAGTGCATACTAATACCAATACCATTGCATACCATTGCATGGAAATGGTATGCATGTCAATACCATACCATACCATACCAATAATATTGCTAATACCAATACCAATACCAATACCATACCATTGCATACCAATATCAATACCATTCCATACCACAATGGTATGCATTGGCAATGATATGTATACCAATACCAATACCAATATCAATACAATAGCCAAAAACGCCCGACGGAGTGTCCTTGAAAATCGACCTCATTTTCAGAAATTGCACTATGCTTTGTTGACCAAAACCCTAGTGCCGGAGATACTCCAACAAATGGTTTTCCGCTCGACGGAATGATAGCGTAGGGGCCCCACTAGATGAAAATTGGTGCTCTTAATCAAATGCAACTGGCAGTTCATGCATCTAATTCTTGGTTTGAATTTTATCGCGAGTTGCAACTCGCCTCCTCAAGCCATTTAGGGAGATGTGGTCAATTTGGTCCAAGGGCATAAAATCCAAACCGAGTAGCATAACGGACTTTTGTAAGCTTCCGCAAGTCTGTTTGGCCAGGGCCCACATGAATACACTAGCCAAAAAGACCCGACACAGTGTTCTTGAAAATCAACCTCTTCTTCAGAAATTGCACTATGCCTCATTAACCAAAACCCTAGTGTTGGAGATACTCCAAAAAATGATTTTTCGGTCGACAAAATGATAGCGTAAGAGCCCTAATAGCTGAAACCCAGTGCTCCGGATCCAATACAATTGACAGTACATGCAACTGAGTCCAAGTTTGAGTTTTATTGATAGTTGCAACTCGCCTCCTCAAGCCATTCAAGGACACATGGCCAATTTGGTCTAGGGCATAAAATCCAAACCGAGCAGCATAATGGAGTTATGTAAGCTCTTGCAAGTATGTTTGGCCAAGGCCCATGCGAATACACTAGAAAAAAACACTCAAAAAAGTGTTCTTGAAAATCGACCTCATCTTCAAAAATTGCACTATGCCTCATTGACCAAAACCCTAGTGCCGGAGATACTCCAACAAATAGTTTTTCGATCGACAGAATCATAGCTTAGGGGCCCCACTAGCTGAAACCTAGTGCTCTTAATCCAATGCAACTAACGATTTGTGCATCTGTTTCTCAGTTTGATTTTTATCGCGAGTTGCAACTCGCCTTTTCAATCCATTTAGGGACATGTGGTCAATTTGATCTGGGGGCATAAAATCCAAACCGAGTAGCATAACGGACTTTCGTAAGCTCCCGAAAGTCTATTTGGTCAAGGCCCACGTGACTACACTAGACAAAAAACCCCGACACAGTGTTCTTTAAAATCGACTTCCTCTTCAGAAATTGCACTATGCCTCATTGACCAAAATCCTAGTGTTGGAGACACTCCAAAAAATTGTTTTTCAATCGACGGAATGATAGTGTAGGAGTCCCAATAGCTAAAACCCGGTGCTCCAGATCCAACACAACTGACGGTTCGTGCATCTGAGTCACAATTTGAGTTTTATCGATAGTTGCAACTCGCTTCCTCAAGTCATTCAAGGACATGTGGCCAATTTGGTCTGGTGGCATAAAATCCAAACTGAGTAGCATAATGGAGTTTCATAAGCTCCCACATGTATGTTTGGCCAAGGCCCATGTGACTACACTAGCAAAAAACACTCGAGAGATTGTTCTTGAAAATCGACCTCATCTTCAGAAATTGCACTATGCCTCATTGACCAAAACCCTAGTGTCGGAGATACGCCAACAAATGGTTTTTCGGTCGATAGAATGATAGCATAGGGGCCCCACTAGTTGAAACTCAGTGCTCTTAATCCAATGCAACTGACAGTTCGTGCATCTGAGTCCCAGTTTGAGTTTTATCGCGAGTTGCAACTCGTCTTCTCAAGCCATTTAGGGACATGTGGTCAATTTGATCTGGGGGCATTAAATATAAACTAAGTAGCATAACGGACATCCATAAGCTCCCGCAAGTCAATTTGACCAAGGCCCACGTGAATACACTAGCCAAAAACACCCGACACAGTGTTCTTTAAAATTGACCTCCTCTTCAGAAATTGCACTATGCCTCATTGACCAAAACACTAGTGTTGGAGATACTCCAACAAATCGTTTTTCGGTCGACAAAAGTTTAAACCAAGAGGGGGTGCATGTAATATCCCTCTATTGTGCACATTGAGCGAACTTATCCTTGAGTACACTTGCTTGCAAGTGATCCATATTATTATACTATCGGTCGTTCGATTATGATTATGAGACATTATGGATTGACGATATGTTATTTTGTTGTATTCACATAGACATGTGCTATTGACTGGGTTCTCCTGAGCGTGCAAGATTTTGGACATTGAGGATGCAGAGGCATCGATGAAACCCCTTGGACTCCAGATCGAGTCAGGGAGAGGACTGTTGGGTTTGAATGTTATTGATGTGACACAAGTACATACAATTAAATGTTATGATGATTGATTATTGTTGCTGACATGATTCGTTGATGGATGCAAGCTGACGATAGCTTGCCGACCAGAATCACATGTAGAGTAGAGGCGTCATGCAGGACAACCAGAGACTTGAGGGAGAGGTGTGGAAAACAACCCTGCCATAGCCTACTAGCACTCCAGTCGTGGCTTGAACTGTAGGTTAATGATTACCTAGTTTGAGAAGACCCACGAGGTCATGAGGGCAGACTGCGACAGTCGCTCACGATGATTCTAAGCGGTGCGCAATAAGGCAAGGGCCTTATTCCTTAGAGGCCCTTAGTCTCCCACAAGATCACATGGTGGAGTATTGACTCCAGGGGTTTTTTATGTCTCCCAAGTTACTCAAGAGGTGATTGACACCCTTAGAGCATGTAGTGCGTCCTAAAGGGCACGTCACACAAGGAAAACGGAAAGAGGTGAGTGGCACCCTTGGACCACATAGTGCATCCTGAAGGGCACGTCGCGCAAGGAAAACAGAAAGAGGCGAGTGGCACCCTTGGAGCACATAGTGCATCCTGAAGGGCACATCACACAAGGAAAATGTAAAGAGGCGAGTGGCACCGTTGGAGCACCTAGTGCGTCCTGAAGGGCACATCACGATTTTAACTAGTAAGTGAATAAACCTAGTCGGCCCTAAAATGAAAGATGTGATAAGTAAGAATTAAAAACAATTTTTCCCTAATGAAAATGTCGCCCAAACTAGGGAAATTATAACATAGGTCTAAGTAGAACATGTGGTCAAAAATTAATAATAAATAAACATGTAACAAGGGGGTAAGAAATTCAAATTAATTTATTTAAGTCAAATTATCATGAAGAATTAAAATTTTAAAAAGGGAAACGATTGTTTTTATCTATTTTTGCTAATTTAATTTTAGCTATAAAGAAAAGAGGGTAAATGGTTGTTTCATCTACACTTGCTAAATTAAATTTTAGTTAAAGAAGAAAAAGGGCAATTGGTTGTTTTATCTACACTTGCTAAATTTGATTTTTAGTTGAAAAGGAAAAAGAGGGAAACTTAAAAGAAATAGGAAACTTAAGGAAAAAGGGGAAACCTAAAAAAGGGGGCGGGGGAGGGAGGTAAATAAAAAGTTGAATGACTAACTTAGTAAGGAATCTTTCCATTGGATCTTTCTAATTATGAACTCAACAAGGAATTAAGTAAGGCGTGAGTCATTTAAGAAGTGTAAGGGAATTTTGGGATACCTAGGAGTGTTTTTAGGAATGCTTTTAGGTGGGTGAGGGAAATAGGAATAATTAATTAATTAATTAAATTAATTTTCTAGTGCAACTAAGGGATCGGGCGACATGTGTACGGGGGAGGTTTTTCCTAATTAAAATTAATGAAAAAAGAATTTAATGAGAAATTGGGAAACCAATTACTTTAAAATTCTATAAAAAGGATGGAGGAGGAGGAGGAGTGTGGATCTCATCTTGATGTGTAATGTTACATTGCTGAATTTTTGTCTTGATTGAACTTCTCTTGTGGGAGTTGGGATACCCAACTCGAGTAACTAGTGGTAGCTCGACCTTGCGAGGCGAGCTGGGCGCTAGCAGTTCTCTAGTATTGTGTGTGTGGCCCCTTTGCAACTCAGGGGGCTCAGGGGAAGAAGAGTACCCTAGCGTTGGTTGGAAGGTATCAGTGAGGTCACATTGGTCGACAAGCAGGAGCTGGACGGAGCATGTGCGGGAAAGAAACTACGGAGCATTCACATTTGGCTAAGGTACACCGGTTTAAGTTGTTACTTGCAATAAAAGTTAATTTACACATGTTATTTCTCTGTTCTCGGATGAATATTTCATTTCCATGGGCTATCTTGCACATGCTTTCCTACGGTATTTGTAATCCCCTTGCTTTATATTTTCTGAATTGATTTCCCTTGGTGAACCCAACTTCTGATCGCAATGAATTCTCTATGTGGGTTTTGTTGATTATTATGAAGAGATTGTGTTTTTATCTTCCGTCCCTTATCCCTTAGTCATCAACCCATGCCTGAGCAGTCGGACACGAGCCGAATCGATGATCGTCACTTCGGTGTTTAAAGACCTATAGATTCAAATGTCCTTCTTTTATGTGCATGGATGATGAGTGAAGGATAAATTTTTCCCAGTTGTCTATTCCTTACTTATCTCTGTGTTTGATTGATTCATGGTTGATTGATTTGTCTTGTGCCTTCTTGTGAATGAGTACCTATGCGTTGTGATTGCTTAAACTCCAAAAACCTTTGTGTTTCCTTGAAAGATTATCCCTGCATTTCCTTGATTGATTACCTCTGCGTTTCCTTGAATGATCAACAATGTGTTTCTTTGGAATTTTTAAACTCTACGTTGAATGTTTAACCTATAATGATTAATCTTGAAGGATTAACCTCTAAAGAATCCATTTTCCCCAAACTATTTTTACCAAATTGTTTATGCCAGAGCATCACCGTGTGTTATGATTGTGTTACAGCGAATTTGTTATCCATTATTGTCATTGCCACGATTTTATTATCCATGATTGAGTTACAATGATTTGTTATCCAAGATTGTTAATAAAATCATTTGTTATCCATGGTTATGTTACCGCGATTTTTTATCCATGATTGTCATTACATTTATTTTATTATCCATGATTGTCATTACATTTATTTTATTATCCATGATTGAGTTACAATGATTTGTTATCCAGGATTGTTAATACATCGATTTGTTATCCATGGTTGTGTTACCGTGATTTGTTATCCATGATTGTGTTACAATGATTTTGTCATCCATGTTGTTATTACATCGAATTTTCTTGGAGACAACACAAGAATATTTATTGTATTACCCAACGCCTCGGTTGGTATAATATCTGCGCTTTTTTTTATGCTATGTATGTGTTCCCTGGTAAGTTATCTGTGTTTTTCTTTAAACGATATATCACTGCGAATTTACCTTTCTCACTGTAGTATCACTACGAATTTGATACCTGCAATATCACTTTACTCAGCAATTTCGTGGCACGTTACACAAAAATACATTTACCCACAAATTTCATTGTTGATACCTGAGTTTTCAATTAACCCCTCTGTGTTTTTGCGTATTTATTTTCCCCAGCGAATAGTGTTTTTATTCCCTGCGTTTTTGGGTAGCGATATTGTTGTTAGCATATTATTCTTGTGTTTTTAATGTTGTTGATAGCGGATAGCCATGCACAACAATATCGTTATTGTACAGAGATATCATCGTTGACTTAGATATGTATGGACAATAATCTTGAAAGTTTATCGACAACGATGTATACTTTAAATGACAACAATGTCATTTATTAGTTCTGCTATATAATATACTTGATAGACAACATTATAATATAAATAGATTTGAATATTTATGGTCAACGATTTATATGTAATGTGGACTGTGATTTGAATGTTTATGGACAACAATGTATACTTTAAACAATAACAATTTCATTTATTAGTTATGCTATATAATATACTTGATAGACAATGTTATAATCTAAACAAGATTATCGTTGTGTTGGGTTAGACAACAATTACCTCAGCGTTGGGAAGACAACAATATCAATTCCTTAGATTAAGGACAATGATAGATTTAAAGACAACGATAGATTAAAAGGGAAGCGAATTATTCTATATTCAATGATTAATGGACAGTGAATTAATATAATTTCCCTTGAATTATTGGACAATGATTTCATTCAATTTTTTATACAGCATTATCATGTGATGAATAGATAGAGATATCATGTGTTAAGGGACAACGATTTCATGCATTGAATGGACATGGATATCCTTCATTTTAAACAATGCTATCATGTTTTAATAGTCAGTGACATCTTGTGAACTCAACTTTTCATGTATTTATTAGACTTCTATTAACAACATGGGTAATTGTAGACATCAATTTTTGGTAATGTTTTAGTCAATGCTTTTGGTATTATTTAGACATGGATTTTTGTAAAATATCACAACGATATAGTTGATTGACAAATCACAACATTCACCTTTGTTCACAGCTTTTACCCGTATCATAGAGATATATTGGATTGATAAGTCACAACAAATACAAATGTTTCGATATATTGTTAGGTGAATAATCTATTGTTTCAGTTGTACTAAAACAATTATATTCGATGTATAGTTTCAGTTTTACAAGATAGTGATTTCAGTTTTAAAGGATAGCGATATATACTTATTTGTTATTGGGATTTGGAAAATAGTTGCAACGAACTTTTGTTTTAATAACAATTGTTTTTAATGCGTACAGATTGGTGTATGGTCGCAATAGAATTTGTTGCGCCAGGAATTTAATGTGTTGTATAAATGTTATAGTCATTAGTTTCCCTTGCATCTGGTTGACTTGTTGTTTGACTTGTCGTTTGGGTGATTGGGTTTTTCATCATGTGGTTGACTGTTAAATCGGTCTCCTAGCGCGTTGATTTTTTTTCTTGGGTTATTGGTTTAGATGTGTTTGTTGCGCCAGGATTACCGTCATGCCTAACTCCTTGTGAAGACATGATTCCTGATGAGGGGATCATTGCGCGCCCTAAGGGATAGAGGCAAATGATAACCCAGTCGGAGCCTGTGCTTCCCAGTGTGGGCGTTTGTTCGTTGTAATGGTTGTTGGTACTTGTTTTGTGACGCCATAAGGCATTGGGTTGCACGACATAGAGGGTTTTGTTCCTGGTCGTCGAAGCCACTGTGTCGGGATTGTTGAGGTTTTCCTTTAGCTTGTAGGCATTGTCTTGCTTGTGTCGAGCGAGTAATCGTTTCTATCTGTCTTTTGATTATCACATGTTTTGTCCAGTTGCATGATGTGTTAGTGTGATGAGTCGTGGTTGTCTGTTTCCTTATCTGTGTGTGTGGTGTTCATCGTCAAGTTTTGTTGTTTAACTGTTGTCGTTGTTGTCGTCCTGCTTTAAAAAAAAAAAAAAAAAACATTTGCGTTGTGTCGTATGTAGTCATAACGATGGGGTTGTTACAGTTGATGCAGGTGAATGTTCGTTACCAATTGTGGGATTTTACTTGGTGAAAAGGACTAATTGGTCGCTTCTACATTTGAGTTAGAAACACCTCTAATTTATGGCATGTTTCCAATACTTACTTTTTGCATTCAAATATTAAATTGTAAGTCTTAAATGTAGTTATAATATAAACATAGAATGCATTCCTAAATTACATGCATCTAATTAGAATTTTAAGAACCGAGAAAAGATATGAAACCAAGATATATGACTTCCATTAATTATAAAAAAAAAAAAATTATTTCTTAGTAATAATTTTTTTAAGAGAACAAGGTTAGCATACATTTAAATTATTTATCATAGTGCCACATTCACAAATTAAAAACCATTGAATAATAAAAATAAGAATAAACCATGAATGCATGAGTGCCACATTCACAAATTAGAAACCATTGAATAATAAAAATAAGAATAAACCATGAATGCATGAGAAGAGTTCACAACATAAATGGACATTCTTATAGTGATTCTGACATAAGAAAATTCCCATACAATAAAATTCGTTTCTCAATTAACTTTAAAAAGTTTACAATTCTAAGAAAAATGTTATTTTCCTTTTTCTCTCATCATATTTATACAAAAAGAAGGTAAAGAGAGATGAACCGTTTTAGCTCCTTGACCACTTACATTCTCCACTTGGATTGTGGACACTTGTTCTTTTCCTTTTTATAGTTTTCAATATAACCTTTCCATGTCCCAAAAATTTTCTCAATAAAGTTAGCTTATAGGAATTGATGTTGTTCTAATGGAGCTTTGAATAAAGCAATGCCTTGCTCTAATTTATTTCAATTGTTTTCTAAGTTTGGAAAAAAGGATTTAATCAATAGGATGTTCCTAGATGGATCTTCGATTTACTTTTCCATGTGTGGTTTGGAGATACTTGGAAGAGATCGAATGTCGTGTCATTCGTATTACATTTTATCTTCAAGAGCCTACGTAACTTTGCCCCAAGGAAGAAAATTATCACGTGGACTGAAAGAATGGAGGATTCATTTCGAGATATCAATCTACAATTTCTTGTAACATTTGTATAACTTCATTAGATAACTTAGGCATGATTGGCAAAAAAATGAGCTTACACAGTGGTGCAGAAAAATTATTGCATACTTGAGCATAATTTTTTTTATGTATTTATGTTTTTTCAAAGATCTTGTAGTATAGATGAATAGGGCTTGATTAGGATTTCACGCCCAATCGATTCCTGTAAATGAATTCAGAGTACACATTACATCAAGGAGATATGAAGACATGTAGAAATCTGGTTGTGTCATGGGCGAGTGAAACTTAGCCTTGTTGATGCCTTCTCCCAAAGTGTGAGATAGATTAGCCACACAATTGAAAATAGTCCCATATATTGTGATTGCATGTATTTGTGGCACGTGGCAAGCTACTTTCAAATGAGAAGATGATTTCTCTCCATATAGTCTACTAACCAACTAAGTTGCATACATGTATGTGGCATTGAAGTTGGTAGTAGGATACAACCTTTTATCTCTAGACTTGAATACCCTACCTTCCTCATACCAATTTGCAAGGATCTTTCAACAATTGTATGTGAGTAAATTATCGCACCCATTGATTTCTCATAGACACTTCAACCCTAGTGAATTTGTAGTATGCTTCTAAGTCAGTGGGTAAGAAAGATGATATACATCTACCTTGCTCATTGTATATTCGCTTTGCACCTACATTGGTGTGTTCAATGAACCATCTAATCATTTATACACAAGGTATTGTCGTTGGTTGGGAGTTGGATTATGAATGTAAGACTCTAGTAGAATATTCACCTAATAAATCTCATTTTGTTTCCTATCATTTGGTTCAAAAGTATTAGGCAGTCCAACCCCATCTTTGATTAACAAAAACAATTCACCATAGTGGTGAGCATTGTCTATGCTAGTGTGATGTGAAGTGATGGTGTACACTAGGCATTTGAGATCTTTTGGTAGTATTTTCATTATTGGTTTCTTTTACCTGGTTTGTTTTTCCTTTGCTTGTTTATTTTTCATCGCTTTTTTGTTAGGTGTCATGTATATAAGTTTGCATTTTATCCATTTTAAACAACATAGCACATTAGAAATGTTAGCCAAATTATCAAAATACTCCCAAGGAAAAATTATAGATTGTTACACTCCCTTTAAGTTGGGATATTGTTAGCTATATGTGCTAAGGCATGGCTCACTGTTATTTGGGCCACATCTCCTTCGAATTCTAGATAAGTGCATAACCTTTTGAAAATAATTGACTTTTTCTCGGGCGAGTGTTTTGAAATAGCTAAAAGTTAGCTTGATCAATTTTTTGCTCTAGCTTTGTATCAAAGGATAATTATCAAATGATGGAAAAAATTATATTTTGGTCAAATACGCAAGGTTTCAACGTTCTTTTCGAAAACTGGGCCAATCCTTTCATTCAAAAGAGAATAAAAAAGCTCATAGATTAAGGGCTTTGGGAAATTTAAATTGCATTTGAAGGCCATAAAACACAACCAAGGTTAGGGATGGTTTAATTAGGGTATCAAATGGGAAACGCTAACTATGGTATATGCTCAACCAAAATTTGTCATTCAATAGCATGAGCTCGAAAACAATCTCACACTAAGAATGTATGTAGTATTGATTGGTTTCAAGTTCAACCGAATTGTACCATTTAAATGACAAGTACTTAGGAACAATGTTATGGTCATGATAGAAATTGCCAAAAATAGCAAATGCAATGAAAAATAAAATTGAATAAGCACTTTTTAATGAAGAAAGCTTACCCAAAAGTGTAGTGAGAATGTCAAGGCTCTAGCTCTAGCTACTAGTTTGATAGTGTTTAGATCATGAATGTGCATGATAATTACAAAAAAAAATAGGAACTCTCAATAACTTTGTTTAAAATCAAGCATTAAATGATAAATGTTTACATTCAAATGTGAGCTTTAGCTTTTAAAACTCAAATGGTAAAATTAATTGAAATCACAGTGGATTGCACAAAAGATTTCCAAAGTTTTGTTGTTATGCAAGCATTCAATTTAGAGGCGTTGTCATTGTTTAAAAGTTAATAAGGCTCATTAATATGAGCATGTTCATGTGCTTTTCTAATGGATAATGTCATTTTAAACATAGTTACCAAGTTCGAATTTAAATTCGATTCGATACGATAAAAAATCAAATTGAAAATTTTCAATTCAGAAAAAATTAGACAAAATATATATATATATATATATATCCCTTCTTAAATTAATTATGCATGCTCAATTATTTTCTTCATTCACTTTGAAATTTGAATAATTTCTAATAGAATAATATAACTTCTTATAAATATCTAATAATAAAACCTTCTTTTAGTATTATTCTCTGAACATGTAAGGTTGGTTCCATTAAATCCGTATATAATAACTTCAATTAAAGGAAGCCCACTTCATATAAATATTAAATAAGTTGCATTTTATATACTTTAACCCATGTTAGTTAAGACATAATGTGTATCTTAAGAAAGCAAAATCTTTTTTAACATTTTATATGTGATCTTCCCTTAAAATTTGTAGCTCTTTGAGATCTTTCAACATATTGAAAGATCTCAATCCATATCATTAGAAATGTATGTAGGTAAAAAATATAGTGCCCATGCTTATATTGTACCCAATGAACACATGTTTCTTTGCCAACAAAGACAGAACTTTTATGAAAACATCTAGAGAAAGTTGCACTTGATTGTGGAAACGTACGCCAATATTGTACCTCTTCAATTTCCAAATATGACAATATTTCCATCTCGACTTGCACGACCTGAGCATAATATTCTAAAATTTTCAAGCAAACTATCACGAATCGAATTTCATCGAATTATTGGTAATTCAAATCAAATTTTTGAATTTTCATATTTTTTTATTCAATACGACTGAATTTGGTAACTATGCTATTTAGGTCTTTTCAAAATATTTTGAATGGTATTTCTACTGCTAGATTTTCCAATTGAGATAGATTATTGGGTCGGGTAAAAGGTATTCTTGACACTAGGTGATAAGTGTCTAATCAAAAGATTGCTTGATTGTTTTGAATGACAACAATAAATCACTAAAAAAAAAAAATTGGTATATTCAAGATTTAAAATGGTGGAATTGGATCATCTCAAAAGATTTTATTCAAATATTAAAAAAAAAAAAAGGTGTTTGTCACTTAGTGAAAAGTGGTGTATATCTATAAGTTTAAGGATGAAAATTTATTTTAAAATATAGAAACTTGACTAATCTTACTAGTCTTTAATATACAATCTTTAAATTGTTTAGTGATATTTTTGTAAATATATTAAAATTTCTAAAAATTTCATATAATTTTTATCAAATTTTGAAGATATTTAAAATAAAATCATTTTATTCTTTAGAATTTGAGCTAATCAATTTTTTTTTTAGAAAAAATGAAAATTTAACAAATCCTTTTCTCCTTAAAAAAAATGAAAAATTTATCCACTTACATACTTTAAATAAGAATAAAAAATTGAAAAAAAAATTGAAAAAAACACAAGGCACTCGAGATTCAAACCAGTACAATCATTCAAATAAAACAATTTCAAGATTCAAACCATTCCAATCATTCAAATATGGTTGAATGTCAAATTGGACCGAATCTGAAGATTGGACATTGAAAAACCTTCACAAATATTCAAATACAAAGGGTGAAACATTAAAGCTGACCCAACTGTAGAATTAGGCCCATGCAAACAACGAATCCCACTTGGATTTTGGGAGTTTTTGACAATCAAAATGGATTGATAATTGGATCAGTGCCAATTCTAACTGATTTCTAATGTAATAGAGGGATTGAGATTGAGATTGAGAGTCCACACAATTCTAAAGATTTGTAATGTAACAGAAGGACTGAGATTCCACACAATTCACCATTTATTACAGGATTTAAATGGTTATACCTTTACAATTTGAATGCAGTGTAACCTATAACTCAGGTGCAAAAGCTTCTTGTTTCTACCATTTCCCTGTTCACTGAAATCTTTGCAATTAATCTTGTTCTCTACCATTTCTATGTTCACTGAATTCTCTGCAATTACTCTTTCTTTGAGATGGGTTTCTCGATCTTTCTCAGCCAATTCTCATTTTTAGTTTTAGTGTTTTGTGTTTCATGTTGGCTTCACCGCTTTCCTGGTCTGTTGCATCGACAAATTAATAGGCATTTTGTTTACACACTATGGGCATCAATTTCGGAAAGAATCAACTAAGTTGCCAGACATGGAGCGATTGCTTGCATGCCTCTATTCAAGCAGTGGTACTGCTGGGACGAATGTTGATAGAGTTGTTTTCTTATGAAGATCCATGAATTAATTTCTGCTCTTCATGGTTGCCAGTTTATGATCCAATAAACATTTAATTCATATTATTTCATAGATAAATGGAGGTTACATATATAGCATCCAGATCATCTACTTCTAGCGATCTAGATCTTAAAAAAGTGGATCTGATTAGCTAAAAATGGTTAACCTAAAAACTCACAGTTACAAAGCTGTAAGCATTATTTCATAATTAACCTAGAAACTCACAGTTACAATAGCTATAAACATTATCTCTAACACCCTCCCTTAATATCTACATTTCAAATGTGTCTTTCAATAACAATATGGCTGAGATAAAAATCAATTTGTTACAGCATATTTTAACCCAAGCAAAGGTCTACCTGATGCGAAGCCATAACCCATGCAAAGGTCTACCTGATGCGAGGCCAGGTTAGGCATTTTGAAATTGCTTTCGATTGGTCAAAAGCATAAAAAACTGGCCGTATTATGCCTTGTGAAGGTGTGGATAATAGAACTGTGAGGGGAATTGAAATAGAGCTAGAAAAACACTTGGAAATGCAGCGGAAAAGAGCACCATTAATTGATATGATAAATTGGGTTACTGCACTATCAAATAGAGATACCTGAAAGTATGCTACTATCAAATAGAGATACCTGAAAGTATGCTTGGAAAAACTACTATCAAATAGAGATACCTGAAAGTATGCTGGAAAAACTACCTCAAGAGTATGAAGCTTGGTCATTAATAAAGGAACCCAGGACATGATTCCCTTAATCCAGAAATCATTGCAGGTAAGTAATTGAACGTGCAGGCTTAAGGAAGGCTTGATTGCAGTAAGTTTGACAGTTTGTGGTTCGAGTATAAAAGAATTGTGATGGGAGACAAACCATCTTTATAGCACACCTTTAAACCAATGAACAATAAAGTCACGAACACAGCAAGCATAAACGCTTTATCACACATCAATGAATTTTAGAGACATAGAGATTTGGAGCAGCGAACCCAACATGGAAAACTAGTTTTAGTGGAAATTTATTATTCTTGGGAAATTCATTACAAAGGGTGAGCTATGTATGTTCGTAATCTCATATATTGTTACTCATTCAAATAAAATTGGAAATGGCCATGGCTAGCGTGGATAGTATCCTGGACTCCTTCATCCTTTTATTTTCAAGTAGGTTTCCTTCTGCAAACTTTCATCTATAATGCTCAAGCTTCTCAAGTTCTCATCTCCCATGTTCCCTCTTCACTATAGCCTTTATTTGGGCTGTCTTTGGAAGGCCAACCATCACAATGTTTTGTTTCCACTTCTAACTTTGTCAAAAGAAATCAAAGTGAAATTAAAAAAATTGACGTGCTTATTAAAAATTTTATAAGAGGTAAAACAACAAAGTGCTTATTACAAACACTTTATCACGCTTTATCCAAAAACATTTGTGGCCATCAAGATTGGGACACAATAATGAATGAAGAATATCATTCCTTAATGGCTAACAATACTTGGGATGTTGTACTTCAAAAAGGAAGAAAACTTGTTAGACGTAAATGGGTATATAGAACTAAGTATGCATATGATGAAAGTGTAGAAAGACATAAGGCCCAATTAATTGCCAATGGACTCTCTCAAATTGAAGGCATTGACTATAATGAAACATTTTCCCTTGTAGTCAATTTGAGTTCAATTTGCCTTGTTCTAGCCCTTTCTAGCTCACATAAATGAGAACAACCTTCTGGCTATGTTCATAATGACTCTAGTCTTATTTTTTGCCCCAATAAATCTCTCTATCACCTTAAGTAGTGTCCTCGGGCTTGAAATAATAAAATGAACAACTTTCTTCTTGACACCAACTTTTCTCGATGTGATTCTGACCCCCATGTCTATACCAAGAAAGTGAATAACCATCTCATAATACTAGTTCTTTATGTTGATGACCTTATTTTCACTAGTAGTAACCTACAATTTTAAAGCATGTGAAATCCAACTTTAAAAAGGAATTTGAAATGATAGACTTAAGTTATTTACATTATTTCCTCGGCCTCAAAGTATTGCAAACTAAGGAAGCGATTTTTGTTTCCCAAACTTAGTATGCATGCGACCGTCTTCATCGCTTTCACATGAAATATTGTAAATTAGCCCCATCTCCCTTCCAATTTGGAGTCAAACTTGTTGCCACAAATACTACACCTGAAGTAGATACCACTTTATATTTTCAATTAGTCGGTAACCTTTTGTATTTGACTCACACCCATCCCGATATTTCCTTCGATGTTGGTCTTGTTTCTCAGCATATGAAAACACCCCATGAGAGTCATTGGAAGTAACAAAAATGATACTTCAATATATCAAAGGTATAATTTATTTTGGATACATTACAGTTCATAGGGGACTCCTTTATTGGTTGGTTTAATTTATTTTGATTGGGCTGGTGACCCTGATGATTGAAATTTTATTGCAGGTTATGTTTTTAGTCTTGGTTATGAACCTGTCACTTGGGCTTGTAAGGAGAAACATGCTCTTATTGTTTATTCAAGAGAAGAAGAGTATTGATCATCAATTAATGCAAGTCAATAAGCCTTGTGGCTTCAATAGATCCTTTCAGAGTTTAGATTCCAGCAACAACATCCAACCACACTATGGTATGAAAATCAAAGTGCCACCAAGCTCGCCAAAGATCAATTTCAACATCAACGCATCAAAAACATTGAGCTACATATGCACTTCATCAGAAAGCTTATTCAAGATCACATTCTCGAAGTGACTTTTTTCCTATAGATGATCGAGTTACATACGTTTTCACAAAGTCTCTTACAAAAACGATTTTTTCCAAACTTCGATCTATGTTAGGAGATCATGAAGTTGTAATTGAGGGGGGATAGGGTATAATTCCACCTTCCTTCTCCTATTGTGTCACCTTTGTAAATCCTTCAGTCCTATCAGAATTTCTTCTTAAGGGGTGATGTTAGGATATTTAGACACTTAGGAGTTAATTAAGATCAACTTGCTCTAATGTATATTTAGGTAAAGTTTGTTTCTTTAGTGTGTTTCCTTAATATGCATTTGTAGTTATATAATCCGATGATCACAATATGTTGTAGAGATAAATTGATCCAACAATTCATACTCTCCTTGATACTAATGGCTATATTAATTCGTGGCTTAACACCTGGTTGGTCCATGATCTATATTTAAAGAGCATGGAGGGTCATTTGTTGAAGATCAAATATGAAAAACTCTTCTATAAATTATTTTATTTTGTATTAATATATTTTCTCAAGTGGCCATGTTGGTTAGGGCCATGGACTATTTCTCTCTTTGAGGTTTTTAACCACGTAATGCATTGGTGTACTTATCTTTGATCTAGTTGTGTGAGCGGTTCCTTAAGGTTTTCGACCTATCTGGAAATACCCTATTTTTTCAAACAATATGATTCCAATGAAGAAGGACACTAAGCCTTTTTAGTAGCAACTCCAAAAAATACATCCAACACTTGAACCATTCGTACACGAGTTGAAAAGGATGCTAGATACAAAAATTATTTATCTTGTATGTCACTCTTCTTGAGTGGATAATCTATTACCAATTTCTAAGAAGACTAGAGAAATAAGATTATGTGTGCATTTTAGAAATCAAAATCATGTGACTAAGAATTACAATCATTCAATCTCTCCCAAGGAAAAAATTCTATAGCTGATATCAAGTTTTGAGATTCTTTCACTACTGGATGGATTTTTTGGCTATAATCAAATTTTGGTAATTGATAAAAGACAAGTTAAAGACAATGTTTGGAACTAAATGGGTATCATCCTCAAAATGAGGGGAAATTCTCAGAGGGTTTCACTGAGATGTGCATTTCAGAGAGAGAGAGAGAGCATTTTGGTCTAATCAATGCAGGAGCCACATTCCAATGAGCAATGTACATTGTCTTTAGGGGACTAATTAACTAGGGCATGGAATTATAATTAGATGATGTCATTGTCTATTCTGAAAAACACTTGGATCGTCTCTAACACCTCAAACATATTTTTGAAAGGTGAAAGAAATAGAAAATATCACTCAACCTTAAGAAGAAAATATTTCCAATTGCTGAAGGTAAATTGCTCGTACATGTTATTTTAAAAGATGGCATAATAGTATATTTTAAAAAGACTAAGGCCATTACTCAAATTCCCTTTTCTCGTAACAAGAATTTTATCCAATATTTCTTTAGAAAAATTAATTTTGTTAGGATATTTATTTCTAATTTTGGAACAATTATCAAACCTTTACGAAAATTATTGAGAAATTTATTTTATGGAAATTTATTTTAGAAAATATCAACGCCTCTATTGTTGCTACTCCAACACTACACAACCCTGATTTCAAAAAGGAGAATGAAGCCTCTGTGGGATTGCAATAGACTATCTAATTAGCACAATTAATGGTTTCCACCCAATAATAAAGATTTAATCCCTTAGATTGGATCATAAATTTGTCATTTACATTAATGTGAGATTCTTTCTCTCAACAACACCATTTTTTGTGGTGTATATGGAACAATGTGTTTTATCTGAATGCCATGTGCAATGCAACAGGTTGTAAATTTGTTGTTAACATATTCACCTCAATTTTCTTCACTCTTAAGTTTTAACAAATAAACCCAATTGTGTCTAGAGAACTCATCAATGAAAGTTAAAAAGTACTTGAACCTAGATAAAGAAGGAGAAGGAAGCAGACCACACAAATCACCATGAAAAAACTGCAAGGGGACTGAGGCATTCCAAGAGGGACATGTTTCAAAAATATCCCAATGATGTTTCCAAGAACATAGTCAACACAAACACCATCTATGTAAGAAATGAAAGGAATACCAGTCACTATATTGTGATTACGTAGTTACTGCAATAAGAAATAGTTTATATGACCAAACCATTCATATCAAAGTTTGCTCTCAAGTCATTGCTATGAGCAATAAAAGATGATGGAAAATATGATAACCCAAAATTGTCAAATTTTTAGAACTTTGTAATATGCTCAACAATTCCAATTGCTAGGACATGCTTAAGATATTTTGCTAGAACCTTCACCTAAATGAGTGACGTGATATGTTTAGTAGAAGGTTGCAAGAGAGACTTGGAACACATAATACATCATTAAAATGTTTGTCATCTAACTAAATTGTTCAAGACACTACAAGACTAAGAGATTTATCATCACCAACAAATATTTGTTTGGTGTTACATTCATTAAGAGCATAAACAATGGCTTTATCCTTATCCATATGATAAGATGGTCCAAAATCAATAAGCTACTCAATAGAAGAAGAAGTAGATGTTGCATTGAAGGGAAAACCAGAACTAGAAATCACATGTCCATGAGAAGACGAGTTAGAAGAAAAATAATCAATATTTATGTTGTGCTTCTTCATTGCTACTTCTAAGGCCTCCATTATTTAGACTCTAGATGACCATCTTGGCCACAAAAATTGCAATGTCTCCCATCTTTTTATTTTTATTTTTATTTTTATTTTGGTCCTTTGTCACCATTGGGAGTAGAATCTTGCTGAGAGGGTTTGGGACCCTTGTTTTTCTTATTGTTGGAGGATGTTTCTTATTTAGATTCTTGGATTTATCCTTTTGTTGGGCCACTAAATATTCGTTAGATGTACATGCAATGATGATCACTCCTAATTGCAAGAGCTTATCTTGCTCTATAATCAAAGCATCACAAAAAAAAATCAAAGAGTGTGCTTTGTAAGTATCCCCTACAAGGGGGTCTCATACACTAATTTGGTGTATGGCTTGGATGCGACCTTAAAATTAGATTATTATTATTATTATTATTCTAAAAACAAAATATGTGCTACCAATATTCTTAGGAAGACTAGTATATATACATCAATCATCCTTCATTTATATTTACAATATGCAAATAAAAGTCTAAGCATTTGAACAAAGACAGATAATCTTCAATGTAAGAGAAATCATTGTGATTTAAATAAATAAATTTGTTTTTAAGCCGGTGGGATCAAATCTCATTGTGTTTACCAAATATGGCTTCCAAATTTTCCCAAGCTTCATCTGGGTCATCAATTCCTTAAGGTGAAATCGTAATCGATAGAGATGGACATTCTCATTAATCCACGTGCTTCATTATTTTTATTATTTCATTTTCCTTTCTTTGTGACATTAGTGGATGTATTTTCTTTTTCCAAGGAAACCTGGTAAAGTCCTTTACTTCGTAGTAAATCGTCCATATGATATTTCCATGAGAAGTAGTTTGAACTAGTAAGCATAATATCACTTGGAATATCCATATTAAACTATGTACGTAACATGGCTTCAAAAATATAATTTGCCTATCTGAATGTAAAAATATTGAAATATAGATAGTTATAAAAACAACACCAAAAACGGACTTCAGATGTCAAAGTTATGCTATTTTAAAGAAAGACATAAAAGACAACCAAGGTGCCATGTGGAAAGTAGAGTTTGGCCCATGTGGTAATGGATGCATAATTGTAACGAACCTATTTGTTACAACATCAAGCCTCACATAACAAGTGCAATTTTTATTTTTTTTTGGTGTGTGTATGTAGGAAGGTAATATAGACATTATACTCAACATCACAACATGACGACGGACTCAATGCATGAAACTCACACAACAACGCATAACGACCTAACATGAAAGCACATCAAGCACCTAGAAGCAATGTACGACATTCAATCGACGAAGAAAGAGAATGACTCTCTGCCCGTCCTACCCTGCAATGGTTAGGACCTCCAAGACACATCAGCAATGCTCAAGCCCAGGTTCCCATCGATTTTGACCATTTAAGGTCTCAAGGCTGGCGACTGTTCTGAGGAACAAGGAGGTGTCTACATCCCACCCAAAACCAACCAGTCCAAGCCGACTAAGCTAAATGACAACGTCAAGATCATCCAGGTGCAACCATCATAAAAAGGACACAGGTAACTTGAACTTTCACAACGAGCGAGAGTCATTATCATATTCATGCATTATAATACAATTTACAAACTTCAATTACATATCTAGCTTCGCAAGTCTAAGGCTTGCAATCTAGTCTTTATTCTCCTTACAAATTTTAATATTATTTCCACCCAAAGGACAATTCTATATTAATCCACATCTTCGTCCAACTAGCTATTACTTGAATAATCATAATAACATTCTTAAAGTATTTTTCACTCGCTATAAGCAATAAGGTATTTTCTATGTTTAAGGGCATTGGTAGCCTCTCCTCTCCACAAGAAGAAACAACCCTTTTTTTAAGAAAAACACTTCCAAATTTATCCAACATTGAAATTTATAGGTCCCCTTCTTTTTTTTTAAAGGGGTAGATCCACACTAAGAGACTAGACACTAAATTCCCCACCTCAACACTATTTTATAGTTATCAGGAGGAAAGATGAGATAGTTTCATTTCAACAATAGGAACCCATGTAGAATATAAGGGGACACATTCAAATAAATGCATCGTAAATGTAGAAAAACACTAGAAGGATTCCATCATACCAATGCATAGCCCTTCAGGACATTCTCCTAGTTTTCCAACACTATGTAGGTAYAGTTTGTTCCTWCTTTTATCCTTCGACATAAATGCATGTCCATCCTCTGTCGTTTCTTCCTAGCCTTGTGGAGTTCAATTTATTTTTCTTTACATTATTAGTTAGCATTTATGGACCCACTAGAAAACCATATAATACCTTTTGGGCATATCACTAAGCTAATCATATGTTTTTCTCTATTTTAAATTAGGATTCCCCTTTTTAACCACTCTACTTAATCTTCCCTCACATAATATATTTGGGCAATCATTCTATTGTTGTAGGAGGTTTTAAGCACAAAAATTAATATTGTATATATAACCCAACATTTCCAACCATCATTCTTCTGGTTTTAGGTAGAGGCATATGCCCAAGGGATTAAACCAGTCAAAGGGTGGCTAAGGAGCCACAATATAGTGCTCTTAACAAATTCGGGTGAAGCTAAGAACCATGAACACTTAATTTAAACACATCACTCCATTTATAATCGTGAACAAATCAGTATAGCCTATGGCATAGATAGAATGAATCTACGCTACAAAGAATCATTTTTAACACTTTATTTTAAATATTTTTTTTCATCATTATCAATAAATAAAATAAAAGAATTTCTAGAAAAATAAATAGTTTCATTTTGACGGAGTTGTATCATTCATTCCTTGGGTACATTCATATTTTTTAACTTAATTAGGCCCAGGACAGTAAAAAGGTAAACGGCCAAATTTGAATGTCGTCACTAAAATGGGAGGCAAACGATATGAAAACAAATGAAAATCGTCGAAATTGAGCAAATGGAAGCCGTTACTTGCCATTCACATAATCCTTAACATAAAGCGCTATCCTCAACCGAAATTCATCAGTTATCAAGCTGTAAAACGCAAAATAAAACAAGACGCACAGGAGTGTCAATTTTTGTCCAAAATAGTCAAACGCACAGGTGGGCATGGTTGTTTAAAGGTTTAAGGTACAGGAATAAATTTCAGTGGAGAGTATTACGGCTGCCAGGGTATCACCAGTGATTGACATAGCGAAATCAACGTTGTCAGGCAATAGAACGGTCATGGTCGTGATTTCTGGAGCGCAGGGTTAGACATCTGGCTGCAAGGTAGTAAATTGAGGTTAGAAGTAAAGGTGGACGCGCCAAACCTCGGAGCCATGACCATCCTTACCCCGGTCCATTCCAGTCGAGCTGTCCCACAATATATTATACAAACGTGGGGGCATAACTGTGTTTATACATTCATAATTGCGGTGATCAAGAGGAGCCATTCTATCCCTTGGAATAAGACAAATTTGTGGTAAATGTTGTAATAAGTTAATCACTGCCACTACTAGAAAAACGTTGTCATTTCAGTAATAACAAATGCTTTAATCAATGATCAATACGAGGTAAGTTCAATGGAGAAACACGTTGAAGAAAACTCTTAAACTCAGTGAGAAAACACGATGTACACAGTGATAAGGGATGCCTTAAATTCAATGATGAAACATGCAGGTATGTTGAGGAACGTTGGTCTACACAGAGATATCTCAGAGAAACTAACCATCAATTAAAAAAAATTGCTGAGGTAATTCTAAAAAGGAAATCTCCATCTGAAGACCAGTGTATAAATTCGGCCACTAAATACATTATACTGCAGAGGACGGTTAATCGTTGGCCAACAGAATTACAAGCGCAAGCCGAATTATCCATCAATATAAATCGTAGAGATAGATGTATCCGTCAATGCTCAATAACGCAGAGTTAAGTTGTTCATCTAAGCATAAACGCAGAGTAAATTTATCCATGCATGCATAAAAACGCAGTCAAGAAGAGTAAGTTTATCCATGCATGCATAAAAACGCAGTCAAGAAGAGTAATTTTATCCATGCATGCATAAAAACGCAGAAAAGAAGGTAAAAACGCAGGAATGTCCAGTGAGATAAAAAAAAAAAGTAAAACGAGATAACAACTAGAAATAAACATGTTGAGTTCATAGCAAAACCTTGCCCACAATCAAATTCCGCAGGGTTAAATAAACGCATCATGGTGCAAGACAAACAATCAGCCAATGACAATAACATAGGTAGACGATGGATAGGGTCATCCTTCGCTCACCATCCTCGCACAGAAAAGTAGGGCGTTGAGATCCATAGGTCTTTTAACGTTAAGGCGACAACCGTAGATCAAGATCATGGCCGACTGCTCAGGCGAGGACTGGTAAGCTAAGGATGAAAGTTAAACAACCTCAAGGTCACAATCAATACCACAGGGAGGTCACGACATGCGGGAAGACGAAGGCCGTGGGAGTCAACAATCATCGAGCTCGGCTCAGAAAGGTTCAGTCATCAATCTAAACATCCAATCTACTTACATAATCAACATGCAGATTCAACCGTAAAACCTACAGCATCTATTATACAAATGAAAAGAAAGTATCGTTGCATGATCGCCTGTTCTGAGTGACGTTCGCGTGCTCCGTGCAACTCCCGCTAGTCGATCGTCGAGACTTCACTGGTACCTCCCAGCCAATGCTAGGGGTACTCTTCTTCCCCCTTAGCCCCCCGAGCCACAAAGGGTCCACACACACTATCCAGAGGTTTCGTCTAGCTCCCAGCTCGTCTCGCAAGGTCAAGCTACCACTCCTCTCCGAGATGGGTACCCCAACTCCCACAAGTAAATCAGTCAAGTAGATATTTCTGCAGTGTAACGTT
>SNQJ01S0002094.1:70567-82643 GCA_010110895.2 Picea sitchensis
GTATGTCCACTATCCATTTCTCTTAGTTCATTCAATAACCTAGATCTAGGGGAAGAGTAGTATTCTGTCTTGTTTTGTTCTAGATCCAGGTGGATCTAGGGAGATTGGTCTGTGTCCGCACTCACGAATTTATCCTGAAACAACCTTAGTATTTTTTTGTTTTTTGGCACCCTCTTCCATTTATTAGACCGAGGTATTGGAACAAGATAGTGTGTTGACAAATACTTGAAACATATTAATAAGTTGAGTACAAGATTTCTTAGAATGATTAACCAAATTTGTTTGACAAAAAGTGTGTATGACAAAAATTTCCAAATCTAAATTTGATTTAGCTTGAGGGGCTTCAAGAGATGTTATGGTTTTCTTAAAAAATGGTTTGAATGTTTTATTCATTGAACTTCCCTCTCCAAAATTCTTCTTAAGATCAATAATTTCATTAGAAAGTTTTTTTTTTTACAATTGTCTATAATCTTTCCATATCATTAGAGTCTTTGTCTTTCATTTATAAATTAGGTTTAGTTAATAGAAAAATCCTCTGACTTATGACTCAACAACCAATGCTGAATTTTTTCATTTGAGTATTAATTCTTACGCTGAATGTAGTTCTAATCTAAACATAAAATGCAATCCTAAATTATAGACACCTAACTAGGATTTTAAGAATTGAGAGAAAATATGAAACCAACAAATATGATTGCTAATAATTACATAAAATCATTTAATATTAATTAATAATTAAAAGTTTTAAATAAATAACAAGATAACAAGGTGAACCTATGTTTAAATTATTGATCATAGTTCCACATCTACATGTTTTCAACCAAACCATTGAATGATAGAAGTAATAATAAACCATGAATAAATGAAAAGAGTCTACAACATAAATGGACATGCTTACAATAATTTCATCGTAAGAAAGTAGAGAAACGTCCCATACATGATCAATTGGTGCCTTTACTTCTGCTCCCGACACTTCTCGATTGAGACTCTATCAATATTCAATATCTAGCTCTGGTTAAGCTACACAAATATATCTTCTAAAGGTAGCCAATTGGTTTTTCAATTAACTTGAATTTTTTTTACAATGAAAAGAAGAAATCCATTTTCCTTTCTTTCTCATCATATTTGTACAAAAATAAAAAGGTAGTTGAAAACTTTNAATTTCATCGTAAGAAAGTAGAGAAACGTCCCATACATGATCAATTGGTGCCTTTACTTCTGCTCCCGACACTTCTCGATTGAGACTCTATCAATATTCAATATCTAGCTCTGGTTAAGCTACACAAATATATCTTCTAAAGGGTAGCCAATTGGTTTTTCAATTAACTTGAAATTTTTTTACAATGAAAAGAAGAAATCCATTTTCCTTTCTTTCTCATCATATTTGTACAAAAATAAAAAGGTGGTTGAAAACTTTTATCTCATTAATTGTTTACATTCTCCACTTGGCTTGTGGACACTTGCTCTTTTTCCTTTTTATATTTTCCAGCATAAGCTTTCCATGCCCCAAAAGCTTTTATAATAAATTTAGTTGGTTGGAAGTGATGTTGTATTTGGGATTTGAATAAAGCAATGTTTCACTCTACTTTATTTCCATTCTTTTCTAACTTTGGAAAAAAATAATAATCAATGTCATGCTTTTGGTGGATATGTGATGTCCTTCTTCATGTGTGGTTTAGGATACTTAGAAAAGATTGTATGGCATGCCATTCTTGTTGGATTCCATCTTCAAAAGCCTACATAACTTCATCCCGAGGAAGAAAAATAGCATGTGGATTGAAAGAAGGGAGGTTGCATTTCAAAGTCTTTCTATTACTTGCCATATCTCTACATAGTCTACTAATTCTTCTTGAATGCCTTTCAAAACCTTTTCAAAAGAGTCCTTCCAATATTTTATGTTACAATCAATACTAAGAGTTTCCCTTTCACTCATAAGAGGGATTTCACGAGGGTTATCACCAAGATAATCTTGCCACTTTATAATAGAATTAATCGAACCTATATTTATTCTCGTTGCATCTTCCATGCTTGCATTCAGTTATGAAAGTTGAGCACATATTGAATCTGTCCTTGGAAATATTGGGTTTTCCTTATGACTTTATATTTACACAATTAAATTAATCTTGGACTTTAAGTGCATAATCAACAAATTCTACAATATCATATTGATTTCATCTATAATTGTACACTTTATTTTTCAATAGTGCTATCTTGGCCTTATATTCTTCAATATCTTTAACCATGTTTACTACTTAGTTTACTTAGTTTATAGTGGTTTAAGAAAATTCAAGTCATGCAAAGGCCATTACAACTAGACATTTTTTCTTATTATCTAATACAATAGTTTTTAAAGTGACCACAAGTTCCTGGTCAATAATAATTTTCCTTTTCTTGTGAATCTTCTTGATTATTTTTTTCTTTTTCTTATCAAACTTGAACATTGTAGGAATTGGAATTGGCATGTCTCCTCTAGTTATAAATCCAGATGCTAACATCCTAGAAACAAAATTAAGGATCGAGTATTTTTTCTTGATCCAAATTTTAGGGGATATATGATATAAATTCGGATGCAAAAGTCATAAAGCTATAAAGCTAATAGATTTCCCATGTAGATGCCCACCTCCTCATTAATTAATTGGGTTAACAAGTCGCCCATATGGGTCAAAGAGAGTCCCACATCTCCATTATTGTATTGGGTGAGTCTCACCTCTCCATTATTGTATTGGGTTTTATTTTCCACTACTTAGTTAGTTGGGTAGTTAGATCTATTAATATAATAATATAGATTCGTTTAATGAGCTCTTTACATTATTATATTGGGTTTTATTTTCCACTACTTAGTTAGCTAGGTAATTAGATCTATTATACTAATAATAGAGACTCATTTAATAAGCTCTTTTTTACTTTGTCCAATGGAGAATTTTGTAATGCTATATAAATGCCTAGCAAGCCTTCTTATAATATCAAGTTATTGATTTTGGCTTCTCTCATATTTTCTATTGCTCATTGTGAGATTAATTAGCTCTGAGTGATTTACTAGTAATTAGTTTTAGAGGTGAGGCTCCTCTTTGAGCCTCACCTCCCGAGTACTTCATTTACATGTTTTTTTCCATGCTTATTTTCATGCAAGATTGGCACGTCTAAGCTCCTCCTCTCTCGGCATTCAAGCCATCCATATCTCATTCCCCGAGATCTGGATCAATGGTATCAGAGTGGGTACACTCTCCATGGGAACAAGGGTTTGAAGCATGTTGTGGGTTCAAACATTTGCATCAATCACCAACCTCCTTTTGGTACTATCAAAATCCATTTTCCGGGCCATACACTGTAAGCATCACAGTTGGTCCATAGACACTACATGGCTTCTTTTTTACCCTCGGATCTTCATTCACCAGTACAATAAGAACCATACATGGATTCACTACATCCATACATGGATTCACTACATCTATACATGGATCCACTACATCCATTGGTATGCAATTTTTTCAACAAATTTGTAGGGTGTCCATGCTTTCCCATGAAGGCTCTACAACCTCTACAACAACCCATGCTTCTCTACAAACCCTTGGCATCCTTTGTGGCCTTCTTCAAATAGGTGTTGCGACCTCTACACAACATTTCAAAGGCTATACCATAGCTAATTGAAAATATCTCTTCAAGATCTCAAATGGTTTCGAGGAATCTCATTTGGCTTCATGGTTTGAGAGATATCATCAATTGAATCTACACATGTATTTGACCTAAGGAGGTTACGTGTACCACCATATTCAACGGTATTTTTATCCCTACTCAGGAAACTAAAGAAGGATTTTCACATAAAGTTGTAAATATCTCTTCAATTTCTCAAATGGGTATTTCACGGAATCTCATTTGGCTTTATGGTTTGAGAGATATCATTGGTTGAATATCAACATGTATTTAACCCAAGGAGGCCACACGTACCACCATATTCAATGATATTTTTCTCCCTTCTCAAGAAACTACAAAATAATTTCCACATATGGATAGAAATATCTCTTCAATACATTTAATGGGTATTTCACGGAATTTCATTTCATTTACTAGTTTAAGAGATATAATTTATTGAAGATCTGCATATCTTTCTTCCAAGACGGTCGCACATCACTGACACTTCAACAAGTTTCTCTCACTCCATGGGCCACCTCAGAACAAGTTCCATATACCGATGGAATATCTCCTTAGTAGATCAAATGGGTCTTCGACGGAATTGGATTTCATCACATGTAGCAGAAGTTATGAATAAATTTGTAGAAGGAGATTCAAAGCCTCCAAAGTCATGATTTTTCCATTTTTTATTAATGTAAATGGTTATGGGTCAACCACACAAAACCCTTCCCTTCATTGAGAATTAGAACATTTTACTCATGGGTCTATTTGTAGCATGGGTGAAATGATGGGGACCATCATTTTCTAAGGGGGGAGGAATGATCCGAATTTTAGGGGGTATATGGTCTAAATTCGGATGCAAAAGTCATAAAGTTACAAAGCTAATAGATTGTCCATGTAGATGTCCACCTCCTCATTAATTAATTGGGATAACAGGTTGCCCATATGGGTCAAAGAGAGTCCCACCTCTCCATTATTGTATTGGGTTTTATTTCCCACTACTTAGTTAGTTGGGTAGTTAGATCTATTATTATAATAATAGAGACTCATTTAATGAGCTCTTTACATTATTGTATTGGGTTTTATTTTCCACTACTTAGTTAGTTGGGTAGTTAGATCTATTATACTAATAATAGAGACTCATTTAATGAGCTATTTTTTACTTTGTCCAATGGAGCATTTTGTAATGCTATATAAAGGCCTAACAAGTCTTCTCATAATATCAAGTTACTCATTTTGGCTTCTCTCATATTTTCTATTGTTCATTGTGAGATTAATTATTTCTGAGTGATTGACTAGTAATTAGTTTTAGAGGTGAGGCTCCTCTTTGAGCTTCACCTCTCAAGTACTTCATTTACATGTTTTTTTTGTCCATGCTTCTTTTCATGCAAGATTAGAACGTCTAAGATCCTCCTCTCTTGGCATTCAAGCCATCCAGATCTTAGCCCTCGAGATCTGGATCACTTATACTAGTACTTATCCTATTGTCTCAACATTTCCTTTGTCTTTCTGTCTTTTTCTTGTTAGCTTCAACCCATGCTTCAACCTTTTTCTTATTTTCCTCTTCCTCTACTAATGCTTGTGATTCCACATATGCTTTAACTTTTGCCTCTACTTATGTGTTAGTATTTTCCTCTACTTCGATTTTAACTTTTTCCTCAACTTTTGCTTTGTTTAGCTCTTGTTCTTCTTTTCTTTTCCACTATATTGCTTGAAATTTTGTTGCAACTTTCTACACTTTAACCTTTATTTGTCTTTCTTATTCTTTTGAAATCAAGTGCAATCTTGTTTTCACAATATCATATGTTAAAGCACACCTCTTTGATTCTTCTAATTCATTTTTTTCATCAGTGTATGTGAACGTTATTCTTACATCCAATTCATGTGCCTCTCCACAATTCGCTATATATCATGCATTTGAAATATTTCTTCATGGAATTGATAGATCTACATCTTCTTGCTTTCCATTCTTACCCAAATAGAATCACTCAATCCATACAAATATATGTAAATAGGGTATGGTGGGCATAACCTCTTTTGATGTCTGGAAATATATGTATTGAATCCATGTAAATCCGTTTGATATGTTATTTATTTAATAACCAACCTATTAGGAACACAGGATGATAAAGTGTAAGGAGCCTTGGTTTCTTCATAGATTTTGATGTATTTGTATCTTTCATCAAGATACCAATCTCTAATTTCCCGTAACACTTCTATGCCTTCAAAAGATATCCTTGGGCGTGATTTTTAGAAAATGTGCTTGTACAACAATGTGAATAAGGGGTTGACCAAGATTCTAGCCCCAACCCATTTCTGTAAATGAATTGGGAGCACATAGTACATCAAGGAGATATGAAGAAATGTATAATTTTGGTTGTGTTGTGGGTGAGTGAGACTTAGCCTTCTTAATGTCTTCTCCCAAAGTGTGGGACAAAATAGATACCCAATTGAAAATAGTCCCATATTTTGTGATTACATGTATTAGTGGCACATGTCAAGCTACTTTCAAATGTGAAGATGATTTCTCTCCACGTAGTCTACTAACCAACTAAGTTGCATACATGTATGTGTCCTTGAATTTGGTAATAAGATACATCATTGTATCTTTGGACTTGAATATGATTCCTTCCTCATATCAATTTGTAAGGAGTTCATAGCAATTTTGTGTGCAAGTTAATTCTAGAACCTATTGAATTGTCATAGACACTTCAACCCTGGTGAACTTGTAGCATGCCTTCAAGTCAATGGGTAAGAAATACATTATACATCCACCTCCCTCATTCTATATTTTATTTGCATCTACATTGGTGTGTCCAATAAGCCATCTAATCATTTATATACAAGGTACTATCATGGGTTGGCAATAGCATTATAAATGTAATACCTTCATAGATTCTTCACCCCATCTACCTCATTTTGTTGCCTCTTGTTTAGTTTAGAATTATTAGGTATTCCAACCCATATTTGATTAATAGAAATACTTATCCATAGTAATGAGCATTATCTATGATAGTATGATGTGAAGTCTCAGTGTAAAATAGGATTTTGAGATCTTTTGGTAGTACTTCCATCATTTGTTTCTTCTCCCTGGCCTATTTTTCCTATGCTTGTTTCTTCTTCTTAGCTTGTTTGTTAAGTGGTATTTATGTAAGTCTACATTTCATCCATTTTAAACAACATATCACATTAGAAATGTTAGCCAAATCGTTGAAAAAAATATGAGGAAAAATTATAATTCTTGCAATCCCTTTAAGTTGGAATCAGATTAACTATGTGTGCTAAGGTGGAACTCGCCCTAGTTTGAGCATTATTTCCTTTGAATTCCATATAAGTGCATAATGATTCAAAATTAACTGACTTTTTCTTATTTGTGTCTTTTGAAATAGATAAAACTTAAGTAGCATGATGAATCTTTTACTCTAGCTTTGGATCAAAGGATAATTATTAAATGCTGGATGAACTTATATTTTGGTCAAATATGCAAGGTTTTAGAATTATTTTCAAAAATTGGGCAGATTATTTCATTCAAAAGAGAATTAAAAATCTCATAGAGAGTTTTCTTCAGGGATTTGGAAAAATAACATTTGAAGACCAATAAACAAAACCAAGGTTAGGGATGCAGGGATTGAATGGGAAACAATAACTATGGTAAATTCTCAAACAAAATTTATCATTTTATAGCATGAGATCATAAGAAATATCACCATCAAAATGTATGTAATATGATTGATCTCAAGCTCAACTGAACTGTACCATTTGAATGGTGAATACATTCGAATAATGCTATCATCATTATAGCAATTGCCAAAAATAGTGATTACAATGTAAGATTTAAAATTGAATGAGCACCTTCAAATGAAGAAAGCTTACCCAAAGGTGCAACAAGAATGTCAGGGATATGGTTGGCAGTCTAGTAGTGTGCAAGTCTTGAACATGCATGGACATTACAAAAGAAACTAGGAACTCTCAACAACCTTGTTTCAAATCAAAAGACAAATGATAAGCATTAAAATGTAAGTTGTAGCTTATAAAGTCTAAGCATTCAAAGGGTAGAGTTAATTCAAAAGCATGTTGGGATGTACACAATATTTTGAAATATTTGCTAACATGCAAAAATTCAATTCAAGGCACCACCACTATCGAAAGTTAATAAGAATCATTATATGGGAAAATTTCTCTGCTTTTCAAATGGGCAACAACCTTTCTAGGTGTTTTCAAAAGATTTTGATTGATATTTGAAGATGGCTCCATTGTCAAATTGGGATTGATTATTGGATCGAGGAAAATGGTGCTTTTGACACTTGGTGAGAAGTGGCCTGATCATTTGACCAAGCCAAATCAAAATATTGCTTGGTTGTTTTGAATGGAAATTAATGAATCAACCAAAAAAAACAGAAAACAAAAGTGTTGTGTTGAAGATTCAAAATGGCTTGGTGAAAAGAATGTTCTAATTGGGGAAAATGGATCGATCATTGGATTGGGCCCAATTCAAAGATCAGAAAAAATAATTATTTTGCCTCATCGTGAAAAATGGCTCAATCACTCAATTAGGCCGAATTGAAAGACTACTTGCTAATTTTGAATGGAATCAATGAGTGAATCAAAGGATGTGAGAAGGGCATGTGGTGCTCAAGATTCAATCTGGTTTGATCATTTGAATATGGTCTGATTGTCAAATTGGACCCAATTTGAAGATTGGCCATTGGAAAACCTTCACAGATATTCAAATGCAAAGGCTACAACATTAAAGTTGGCCCAATTAGAGAATCAATATCGATGTAAACATTATATCTAAATGAAATTTTGGGATGTTTTGAGAGTCAAAATGGCTTGATCATTGGATAGGGGGTGTGTTGGATTACTGAGAGGGGGGGTGAATCAGTAATAGCGTAATTAAATGGTACGGTGAAAAGAACAAGAATTGGGGAAAAATGGATCGATCATTGATTGGGCCCACCTAAAGATCGAGAAAATAATTATTTTGTCTCATCGTGAAAAATGGCTCAATCACTCAATTAGGCCGAATTGAAAGACTACTTGCTAATTTTGAATGGAATCAAGGAGTGAATCAAAGGATGTGAGAAGGGCATGTGGTGCTCAAGATTCAATCTAGTTTGATCATTTGAATATGGTCTGATTGTCAAATTGGACCCAATTTGAAGATTGGCCATTGGAAAACCTTCACAGATATTCAAATGCAAAGGCTGCAACATTAAAGTTGGCCCAATTAGAGAATCAATATCGATGTAAACATTATATCTAAATGAAATTTTGGGATGTTTTGAGAGTCAAAATGGCTTGATCATTGGATAGGGGGTGTGTTGGATTACTCCAGAGTGGGGTGGACCAAGTAATAGTGCAATTGTAATCATTTTCTCCAAATAATCCAAGTGTTGTATCAATGTAGAATTATTATCCAATAATGAGCACAAGAAATGAACAACAATCACACACATACACAAGATACATTCAAGTTGTTTAATGTGGAAACTCAAATGGGAGAAGTCCAATGTAATGTTTTTCTTATATGTTCTGAAGAATTACATTCACATTGCACTAACTTCCCTTTGCTTCAACAGAATCGAAGGAGGCTCCAACCTCCTAGTTTCTCAGCTACAACCTCAGGGAATCCCCAACTCCACTGCTACAACAAAGGAGGTTGGCTAAACTTCTAAGTTCAATTTGGATATAATCGTAATGTGGCTACAACTACATGTCCCTGCCCCGTCCAACCCCCCTCAAGTATAAGTAGAATGATGGAACCATCACACTATCACTGTGGACATATACCATTGTAAAATGTACCACAAACCTCAACCATGTATCAACCTCAGAATTTCAACTCAGAATCAACATGTACCATAAATAAGTGTATCAACCATGCACCAACCTCACCTAAACAATCAGAATCAACCTCGTACTCATAAACAAGTGGCAAACTTCAACCATGTACCAAGTATGTACCAATCATGTGTCAAGCACTCATCAATATGTACCAACATCATCAACTATACACCCTACGTATAAAGCCAACTCATCAACTACTTGTCTCCAACCATACCCAACTTGTACCTCAACCAAAGCCCTCATCAATTTCATCATCCAAATATGATTTTGTAACTATGTAATATACCTAGTGTATATGATTACATACATCCAAACCTTCCTTAACTTTTAATAAATGGTGACTTAGCATTTTCATCAAATGTTTCTTTAATCTCACAAGACTAGTTTTGGATTAGTCAACAACCCTAATTTGAAATAATCATAACTTTGTACCTGTAATGAATAAATATTTGAAAATGATACTCAATGTTCTTTAGTATACCATTCCAAATTCCTCCAGTGTCACTACTTGGAACCTCTAAAAAAATTACTCATTATAGGCAAAATGGCATACCTTGTTAAATTCTAGCTTATTCTAGAGAGCTTCCTTGTAGAGAGTAGCCCCGTTGATGGAATATTTGTTGAATCGATCTGAAACTGTTAAAAGCATAATAGCATTTTACTCTAACCATCAAATTTAGTCTTACCTAATTTGGATCTGTTTACAGGCTATAATTTTTTTACCTTAAACACTTGTTTTTGACTAGTTTTGTGACTAGCCACAAACCCTATTTTCCATCGTAGTGTAAATCAAAAATACAAATGTCCTCCAAGCTGAATTCTTACCACATATATTCTGATATTTTCCAATGGAATAGCAATTTCACACCTGAATCATTCTATAAAAAAATCTATTGCAAAATGGTGATGACTTGTAAACAACATAATCTTAGAAAGCATCATCAAAGAATGTATCCTTCCTTGAATTTTCATTCTTCTTTTCTTCACCTTCCCTAGAACGGGCTTAGATATCATTTGGTTACCTAATAAACTCATTGTGGTATTGAATATATGTTCAAGTGTGATTTAAATGAGAGATCCTTTGCCTCTTATTTATACTTCCAAGTAGCTTCCTAAAACATTCTCTAGTCACTTTGCCCACTTTTCCTTATTTTAGGGTTAACCACCCCTTATTTCTCCATTAAATTTATATTATTTAAAGAATTACTGGATTTTGTATTCACTTTGAACTATAATTATAGTGCACTCATCACTTCACTTTATTATTTACCTTTAAAAACTCTTAAACCACTTTGACTACTTTGACCTTTTGGGGCTTCTAGATGACATATGAGGGTCCTCCAACTTCGTAAGGCCATAACTCTCAAACCATGAGGATTTATGTGACGTTCCACATACCACCAAAAATGGAATGACATGTATTATCCATATAGAATAGTATTACCTAAAAATATATCAAAACTCATATTGTTATCCATCAAACAAACTTGGGTCCATTACCCAAACCTGGGTTCTCCAACTTCTCATGGCCATAACTCTCTAACCGTGATGAGTTATGTGACATTCCACATACCACTGAAAATGGCATGACAAACACTATACATATGGGATATTTTCACTGACAAATTCACTGGTGTTCATCTCATTATTCCACAAATAAGCATGGGTTCTCTAACCATACTTCTAGGATAACTCAATCCGATAAGCGTCTTCCCGTGAAGGATTTCACCATAAGGGGACCACTTTGGAGTTCATCCATTTCTACTTATTATCAACCATGACAAGACAATAACGAGTCATATTTACATCAAACAATCTTGGGTCCATTACCCAACCTTTGTGCTACGAGACTTTCTTCAAGGGTTGACATCAATGACAACCAACCTTAATCAACAATATCCCCCTTTGGCATTGATGGAAACACTCTGATACAATACTGAAATCATATCACTCATGCTTCCCCTGGAACCATGCCTCTGTCCTTTATATCTGATAAATCTGCTCCCCTGGAACCATGCCTCTGTCCTCTCCCTTTGTTCTCTGCATCTAATAAATTGCTCCCCCTTTGTCATCAATGGCAAAGGTATCTTTCCATCTGGCGTTGCCCCCCTTGACTGAACTGTCCTCTTATCATGCTTCCTCGTGTAAATTTAATACATATAAGATAAGCATTCAAAAATCATTCATTTTTGAGTAGAAATAACTCCAAGTCTCTGGCGAAGATATTCAAAGGATTCCCATGGAAGTGGTCTTGTGAAGATGTCTTCCACTTGTTCTTTTGTGCCCACATACTCAACTCTGGTGTTCTTTTCTGCAGCCTGCTCCCACAGAAAGTGATACTTGATTGGAATGTGCTTCGTCTTGGAGTGCATCACTGGGTTCTTTGAGATACTGATGGCACTTGTATTATCACAATATATTGGAATGGGCTCATCATACTCAACCTATATATATGTCAGAGTTTGTTTCATCCAAAGAACCTATGTACAACATGATGATGTTGCAATATACTCTGCCTCGACTATAGATAAATATATTGATGATTGTTTCTTGCTTAGCCATAATACTAAACACTCACCCAAGTAGAACGTTGTTC
>SNQJ01S0002094.1:103213-131067 GCA_010110895.2 Picea sitchensis
CTATACTTCCACGTCAAAGGTGAACATAGAGATATTTCAGTTGAGGGACAGTGCCTTGAACTGGTGGGGTAATCTAGAGAGGAAGGTTCACCTTACCCCAGACACCGTCTCATGGGAACTTTATGAGGAAAGATTCTGAAGGAAATATTTTCCTGCTTACTACGAGGAACAACAAGTAGGAGTAGTTCATGCTCTAGTTCAGGGAAACAGGACCGTGGAAGAGTACAAGATCATGTTCATAAAGTTAGTAAAATATATCTTGTACATGGATACCGATCAATGACAAGAAAAACGTTTTGTGTATGAGATAAACCCTAATATAAGGGCCATGGTATGAATGTGGAAACCATCTTCAGTAGTTGAAGCAGTTGAAATGCTCGTTACACGAAGGAGTATATGAGCTTAAACAGAGGCATGAGATCAACCATTCCACAACATCCAGGATTCGTGGGGAAGGCCCCTATGACTTTCTCCAGGGGAGGAAGCTCTAGGCCACCTCCTTATGGAAATAGAGTCGCACCTAGAGCAGTTACAATAGGTATTTCAATGGCAGCGAGTGCAGCATCTCACTCATCTCCAACCGCGACACAAGAAAATACACGACCTTCTCGAGGAACAATTAGTAGGGGTAGGGGTTCCAAGGGAAGCAACTCATTTCAGAGACTGTCACAAGGCAGCGTGAAGGTTCCATTTCATGTTACTTGTTGGGGGTGTGGAGGACCCCATTACCAACGTGACTGTCCAGAGTCATAATCAGGATTTGTGCATAGATAAGGAAAGGCCCCGATGGGAAGAGAAAGTAGTAGCGACCAAATTTATGCAACGATTAATAATCGCCATGAAAAACATCAATCCACTGTGTTGGAGTCGTCACGTATGCTAAATCATTTCAATGTTAAAATTTTATTCGATTTTGTTGCTACAGATAAATTCATTTCACCTTGTGCATTAGAAAAGTGTGGGTTGGCAGCCTACGAGCATGATGACTTTAAAAAAGTTGAGAAGGCTTCGGGGGGAAAAAAGCGGTAGGACCTGGCATCAATAATTGTCTAGTAGACCTGGGAGTGTGTACTACTAGGTTGAAGGTGTATGTCGTTGCTCTAGGGACGTATGACCTAATCATTGGAATGGACTGGTTAGAAGCCCATCGAGCTATGGTAGATTGTTTCGCAAAAAGGGTGCTTTGTGTTGACGATGAAGGAAGGTCAATAGAGATCCATGGTGTACAGAGAAAGGTGTCTCTACACTTTATCTCGACCATGAAGGTTAAACGTTGCATGAGGAAAGGTTGTCGATTATATGTAGTGGAAGCAGTTAATGAAGGGAAAGGACCCTCCATGGATCAGTATCTAGTATTGTCAGAGTTTAAGGATGTTTTTTCTGAAAGAGTTGTCAGGATTACCTTTTGAGAAGGAGCTTGATTTTACCATTGATCTAAGACTTGGTGCGAAGCCAATTTCCAAGACACCATATAGGATGACGGAACCAGAAATTTGTGAGTTTCAAATGCAGCTGAAGGAACTACTTGACTTAGGACTAATAAGGCCTAGTGTGTCACCTTGGGGTGCACCAGTAAATTTTGTCAAGAAGAAAGATGGTTCCTTACGACTGTGTATATATTACAGGGACTTGAATAGTTCTACAATGAAAAATAGGTACCCAATTCCATGGATAGATGATCTCTTTGATTAGATGAAAGGAGCAACAATTTTCTCAAAAAATGATCTGCGAACATAGTATCACCAGTTAAGGATTAAGGAAGAGGATATTCCTAAAACTGCCTTTCGAACTCAGTTTGGGCATTATAAGTTTGTTCTAGTACCTTTTGGTTTGACCAATGCACTAGCAATATTCTTGAGCCTCATGAATGGTGTATTCTGAATGTACTTAGACCACTTTGTACAGGTCTTTATGGATGATATCCTCATCTTTTCCAAGAACAAAAGAGAACGTGAGGAACACTTGTGAGTGGTGTTGTAATGCCTTAGAGAGAACAAATTGTATGGAAATTTGTCGAAGTGTTCTTTCTTCCAGAAAGAAATTCACTATTTAGGTCATATCATTTCTGGTGAAGGAATCTTGTGGACCTAGAAAAGGTGAAGGCCATTATGGAATGGCCAATGCCGGAAAATGATCATGATATGAGAAGCTTCATGAGGCTAGTTGGTTATTATCAAGATTTCTGGAAGGGTTATCTAAAATAGTGAAACCCATCACCACCTTGCAGCACAAGGGGGTCAGGTATGAATGGATAGAGGAATGTGATACTGCATCCATTGAGATTAAGAGGTTACTAGCCAGTGCACCAATTCTATGAGTGTCAAATATGGAAAAAGACTTCACGGTATGCACAAATGCCTCAAAGCAAGGATTGGGGGCCATGCTAATGCAGGATGGGGGAGTGATAGCATATTGGTCAAGAAAGTTGAAGCAACATGAGGAGATTTACGCTACTCATGATTTAGATTTGGAAAGGGTAATGCTAGTTCTAAATCTTTGGAAGCATTATCTAGTGGGGCGAAGCTTTGAGCTCAAAACAAACCATGAAATCTTAAAGCATCTCTTCACTCAAAGGGATCTCAATTCCAGGCAAAGGCGATGGAGTGAGTTTATGAGTGAGTATGATTTTGGAATTTCGTACATTCAGGGAAAGGATAACATGGTCATGGATTCCTTGAGCAAGAGACCACATGTCTTCTACTTGGTACCCTTAAAAGTTAATATGAGGGAGCGAGTGTTGGGGCAACTTCTTGGAGATAGTTGGTATTTAATGGTTACTTCAACCCTCTAGAATGGGAGGCAATTAGAACCAAAGTATGAAGGATATAGGCTGGAAGCAGATGGATTATTAAGATATCAGGGAAGGATGTACATCCCTGAAGGTGGGGATATTCGAAGCATCATACTCAAGGAATCCCATAGAGCACTTTTTTTTGCACATCCGGGTGTAAAGAAAATGTATGCAGACATGCAGAAGCTTTTCTTCTGGGTACTCATGAAGCATGATGTAGTCCATTTCGTCGCCAAGTGCCTAGAGTGTCAACAAGTGAAGGCTGACCACCACCACCCAGCAGGTCTCCTACAATCGCATGATGTTCCTATGTCCAAGTGGGAAGTCGTTTCTATGGATTTTGTTGTGGGATTTCCACACGCATTGCACAGACACAATGCCATTCTTGTGATAGTTGACAAGTTGACGAAGAGTGCTCATTTTATTCCAGTTAGAGACACTTATGATGTCATTGATGTGGCATGCATGTTTATAAGTGAGGTCTTATTTTTGCATGGGTTACCTAAGAAGATCATTTCAGATAGGGACTCTCGATTCACATCTAGGTTTTGGACAAGTTTGCAGTCGGCATTGGGAACTCAGTTGAATTTAAGCACAACATATCATCCCGAAATATATGGGAAAACTGAGAGAGTAAATCAAGTCAAGGAGGACATGCTTAGGATGTATGTTATGGATAATCAAACCCATTGGGAGAAGTACCTACCTTTGGTAGAGGTCGCCTACAATAACAGTTTTCGTAGCTCCATCGGAATGCCACCCTATGAAGCCCTATATGGAAGACTATGCAAGACACTGTTGAGTTGGGAAAGGTTAGGAGACCGAGTGACAGTTGGGCCAGAATTGATTCAAGAGATGGAGGAACAGGTGAATCAGATTAGGCAATGACTAAAGGAAGCACATGATAGACAGAACATTTATGTTGATGAACATAGGACTGACCGAAGTTATAAAGTGGGAGATCAAGTTTTCATTTGTATCAGGCCTAATAAGAGTACCATTCGGTTCGAGAAGGGGAAAAAGTTGTCGCCTCAATTTATAGGACCGTTCAAAATCAAAGAGAGAATTGGACATGCTTCCTATCGTCTCGTACTGTCACCCCACTTGTATAAAATTCATAATGTTTTTTATGTATATGTTCTACGTCATTAGATTGTTGATGAATCTCATAAATTGAATTGGAAGAAATTGCAGGTCTCAAATGTGAGAACCATCATGGCCGAACCATTACGCATATTGGATCATAGGGTCCAACAGCTCAGGAATCGTCTGGTATACCAAGTTAAGGTCCAGTGGGACAAGTATAGCCCAGGATCTGTTACTTGGGAGGATGCATAGACCTTACGACAAGATCATCCCTCACTTTTTTTTACCACCTCGAGGATAGGTTTCCCGAAATTTGGGTGTATGTAATGCCACCTTTTGACTTAGACAGCTAGAATTACTTAAGGCCTAATCATAATTTATTTTCTATTTACTGTGAAACTATTAATGATACACTTGAATTTTTAGGACATATGGACCTACGTGAATGTCAATTCTATGAATGTTTATCGTTATTTGAATTATGATAGATATTATGCAACCTATTTCTAATTTGAAAATTTTGACATTTAAAGTTGTTGGTACGTGGATACCAAATTGAGGATATGATTAAATGCATTTACATGATAATAATGCATGGATATGTATGAGTTTGTGTTATAGACTAATTTGCAGGTCAATGGGCTATGAAATAGCCAAAGGATATTCATAATAAAAAGTTGATGTCATGAACATTGACCGAGACACAATATGGTATCAATCTTTGTATGTAAAATTATGTTAGTTCAAATGCATTGCTATGATATGTGGACAAGTGTAGGTTTTCAGGTGGAGAGACTGCCTGAAACTGAATATACGATGACAAAATTCCCAGCAACACAGTGCCATTGTATGGTCCATGGTAGGGTGTTGACCCTAGTTATATTAGGAGGGGTGGAGACATTTCCCACCATGTATCCTCTAAAACCTGGAGTCATGGCAGGACGGTGTTAGCTCATGCTCCCCTAGACGTGTGATGATGACTGCCAGTTGTCTGCTGGGGAAGCTTGGTCAAGAGAGTTGACACTTCCGCTTACGGGTTCTATCTAGAGTTAGGTCAATATAGTTGACGCTCTAAGATAATCCAGCAGAGGAAGGATAGGGAAGGAAGATGGAAGTAGGTTAGGGAGGAAGGATGACTAGAAGTAGTCGAGAGTGTGTAGAGTTTCCACCTTATAGTAGAATTTATTTGTTTCCTCTTGTGTGTGTGTGTGTGTGTGTGTGTGTATATATATATATGCTTAACTAAACTACAATTATCTAAGTGAATGTTGTTTGTACTAAATTATTATAATTGAGGGGTTTTGGCAAACATTTTAAATGGTTTACTATTCTTTATGAAACGAATGGCATTGTTGATTGGATTGGATGCATACAAGAATTACTTTATGTGTGATAATTATTGTCATTAGTACATGTGTGAGTCATGTATGTGCTAGCTACACATGCATGCCTTGCACATGTACACTAATATGTATAAGTGTTTTAAATTGATGATGTTGTTTATTTGATATGGATGTATGAATCATGTATCATTACCCTTGTATTGTAAAGTACTCTAACTCTGGGACGAAGTTTCTTGAAGAGTGGGTGTATGTAACAGCCCAATTTGATTTTTATTGATCATAGTTTGTTAAATTAAATTAAAATAAATACATTTGAATCTTTTTACTATTTTATTATTTAATGGTAGATTAGGGAGTTAATGAGGGGATAAGGTAGTTGGGAATTAAATGAGGGAGGGGGATTTGAGAGAGGAGGATAAGGAAGAGGGGAGAGGACTTGGAAGGCGGTCTTTCTTTTTGGAAAATTATGGAAGAAGGAGGCAAGGAAGAAATTTTGGAAGAAGAGGGGAAGAAGGAGGAGATTGGAGGACAGAGATTGTTTTGGGGGAATTTTACAAGGGCAATATTGTTGCTGGGAATTTTGGGCTCGGGGGCTAGGAAACTGCAAGGAATCCTAGAGCTAGGGAGTTGGAGAGGTTGTTCCTAGCTGCCTGGGAGTTAAATATTCAGTTTTGGGCAGTTTGGGAAAGAACAAGAACAAACGAGCAAGGGGCTAAATCAACCAACCTACAGGTCGAGGTATGTATTTTACTAGTTGATCTGTTGTTATTATGATGTCTATTTACCAATTTATTCCTTGTATAAAGAAAACCCCAAACTAAATTGCAGTCATTACAGTATGAGATTTTTTTTTAGCCCCTGAAATAGAAGGCCTTACATGATGAGCTTGTCATCAACCTTTATAGATTCATTAATCTCCACCCTTGATTGTGCCTTGTCATCAATGGTCCAGGCTTCTCCTGGTTACTATAAATTGAGGCAATTGGTCTTGAATCAAGGAAAAGTGGAGACTGGCGTATGGTCTTAATTGTTAGTTTGGACCCTATGGGTCCTTAGGATAGATCATCCATATGCTTAAGAGTTGTATGGATCTCATTTGAACTCCATACATGTGTATGCTCTAGCGATTATGATTGGGAGAGTTATTTGAAGAATAGAAGACCTTGCTTCCATGGATGTTTCCCCACCTTGGAGTTTTACCATGTAAATTTTCTTGTCTCCTCTCTCTTATTCAATAAATCTATTTTTATTTGTTTGATACTTTCTATAGGACTCTAGATAGAATAGATCTTGGCAATATGTTTTTACATATTTTTCTTGGACTTTTAACAATCTCTTCAATATTTGGTTGTAAAATGCATCTTGTTTCTCTTGATGAAATGGTCAAGATTTAACATGATTTATGTATTTTTTTTAATAATAAAGTAGTAAAACATAGGGCTTTTAATGGAACTATTTAACACACACACATTATTTTTTATGAGAAAATAAACACACCTTTAATTTTTATAATAAAGGGAAAATATGAATGTGTAAGGATGTTTGACTAAATCACAATATCTATCGCAAATCTCATAAATACCTTGGACAGGATTGGTTTAAAAGTTACTTACCACATTGAAGGTAGTGAGTTACATCTACAATTTAGTATGATAGAGAGGTTTTTATATATATTACAGCTCAAGAAATTTGATATATTTGATAAATTTAGAGTTAAGATAAATCTTTTTTCCAAGGAAAAAATATGTATTTTTATTAGCATAAACAAAAATACATATTTAGATGTCCATGGCTTTTAGTAATTCAATTAAGCCCATATCTTGACATTCCTATGTCTATGATTTCTTCAAATAAAAAATCATAGATTACATCTAGGTTGTTACATATGTACTTTCTCCTTACAAACCTAAACTGATAATCATAACATTATAGCGTCCATCTAAATTTTAGTCTTGAAAAATCCATTTTTTAACAACAAAAACCTAAAATAGAGACTGGAATATCTTAAATGCTAGTTCTAATGTTCATGGTTATATTTAACTGAGTGTCCATTATGGATTCTCGAAATGATTCAATTTCCTCATTCTAGACCAACTCCAAATTTTGAAAGCCCATCTGCAAGTTTGTTTCTATCCCTGTAAATACGAGACAAACATGTGTATGAAAAACTTGTGAGGAGGTTAAGAACTTCATCATATAGAAGTTGTAAGATAAAATTTCTTAGAGCAATTTCTTTTTGCATCCATTCAATAACCAACATTGAATCCGAAAAAATTGTAGTTGAGTTACACCAAACTCTTTGCAAACGAGTTTCAAAACCATCATTTCACAAAAATTATTAAATTCCTAACAAATTAAATTAAGATAAATTTATAATAAATTATTTAATAATAAATACTTAATTTATAATAAAATTATTTAATAATAAATACTTAATTTATAATAGATTATTTAATAATAAATACTTAATTTATAATAGATTATTTAATAATAAATACTTAATTTATAATAAATTATTTAATAATAAATATATAATTATTTGTAATGTATCTTGTAAAACTTATAAACTAAAAATAATGTACAAAACATAATTATAACCATTTTTATAAATTTAAAAATACACATTCACACAATAATATAATGACTGCATTCTTTACTTTGATATCAACGTAGGCAATAATTTCAATGTCATATCATTAAACATTTTGATTCGTTATCTTCCATATATAATAATATCCACTTAAAAGACCTAATTGGATTGCAATTGTCAATTATGTTTATTTTAAAAGTAAAAGTTGAGATAATGATAATATATTCACAACTAGTTATTATTTAGTGATATTATGTTTATTCTGTAAAATAAAATAAAGGATTGGATGACTAGTTATTTAAAATTATTATGTTTATTCTGTAAAATAAAATAAAGGATTGGATGACTAGTTATTATATTGGAAGATTTTAATTATATATAAAGAGAGTTTATGAAGTAAATATATCATTGAATGTTAATTTTTTTGAAGGTGGTAAAACTTATTATAATTTATTTTTCAATGGATAGTAAGGACAACTATTATTGGTTGTTATCTATGAATGTGGGCTAACTCATCAGTATTATTTAACGAAAATCACAGGACCTGAAATAACTTGTTGGTTGTCTATAAGGGGGTAAACTTCCACTCTTTCCAAATGTCTTTGGGTCTTGGGTTGTTAACATCTTTCCTTATGTCCAAGGAAGACGAGATCGTAGTCAATCAGAAGAAGTTTTAAGTCTCACTCTAGGACCAAGGGTAATTTCAACCTAAACAGTACCTACAACAAAGTCAATATCCCGTGTGGTCATCGTTGAGGCTGCCTCTAGTGGGGTCATGTGCTTTCTAGTAGCATCTACCTTAATCTCATGCATGAGATCGATACTACATCGATTGAAATTAAATTTATTGCATAGGAGGTATATAGAACATTAATTATATGAAATGGAAATTAAAAAAAAAAAAAAAAATAACTTATGTTTTGTTTTTTTAATTATATATTTTATTATATGAAAAAAATATCATGCCTTTTGGGAAAGAAGTTAAAGTGCAATTAGGGTTGTATTTCGTCTCATATATGGGACTAAGGCTAGATGTTACTAGAAAGTACATGACCGCACTATAGGTAGTCTCAGTGATGACCATAAGAGATACTAGCTTTATTGTGGATATTATATAGGATGAAACTACCCCTAGTCTTTGAGTAAGACTTAAAACTACTTATGATGGGCTAAGAGCTCACTTTCTTCAGACGTAAGAAAACATGTTAACAACCCAAAACTTTGAGGCATCTGGTAGGAGTTAAAATCTACCTGCTTATGGACCACTAGTTGGTCATTTCAAGTGGTGAGGTTGTCCTTGAATAATGGTGATGAGTCAACCTGCATTCACAGATAACAGCCAATGATGGTTGTCCTCACTATTGATTGACAACTAAGTTATGATAGGTTTTTGCTACCTCTAGAAAATGTAAANATAAAGTAATATTTATAATATACTATAATAAAAACTTAATTAATGAAAAAACTAATAGATTGGAAACTAAGTTATGATAGGTTTTGCCACCTTCTTAAAATATATATATATATATAAATACATTTTAAACATAACTTTTTCGACATCTATATTTTATTTTTTTACTACTTAATAATATAAAAGTAAAACAAATTTACATCAATAAACCTACAACATCTATTTATTAACTCAAACTACAATTTACATAAATTTACATAATAAACTGACAATTGGTGCTCTGTCAGCACTTGTAGAACCATCCTCAAATGTTGCTCATGCTCCTCATTTGTCTTGGAATAGATCAGAATATCATCCAAGAATACAATGACAAACTTGTCCATGAAATCTTTGAACACCCCATACTCATCAAACACATAAACGTAGTGGGCGCATTTGTCAACTCAAAAGGCACCACAACAAATTCATAGTGTCCATACCTTGTTTGAAAGGATGTTTTGCTAGTATCTTCTTCTCTAATTCTCACTTGATGATAACCTGATCTCAAATCAATCTTGGAAAATATATTTTCTCCCTTCAACTGATAAAAAATATCATCAATCCTTGGCAAATGATATTTGTTCTTGATTGTAACCTTGTTCAGTTGTCTGAAGTCAATACACAACTTCATCGTTCCATTTTTTTTCCTGACAAATAGAACAAGGGAACCCCAAGGAGAAACACTTGGGCATATGTACCCCTTCTTCAACAACTCTTCTAGCTACATTTGCAACTCTTTTAGCTCTAGTTTGTTCATTTTGTAGGGATTTTTAGACACTAGGGAAGCTCCAAGCATTAAATCAATAGAGAAATTTATATCCTCTTGAGTGACAATCCTGGAAACTCCCCAAATACATCTTCATACTCTGTCAAGGTTGGATAATATTCAAGACTAATATCCTTATCCTTCATTGGATCTTCCATATGGGTTGCATATATTTGACATGTGAAAGCCTTATTATAACAATATAATACACCACGATGCTTTTATAGCTAGTTCATACCAGTCAAGCAGTCATAAGACCCAAGCGGTATGATGTTCAAATCTGTCTTAGTGTTGACTCCATTCATGCTTATTGGGCAATCATTAACAAGCTCATTGATTCTTCTCTTGGTTCCAATAGCTAGTTGAACTAACCAAGATTTTTCATGCTTACATTTCTTCAATTTAAATATTTGAACTAGATTTGGATCTATATAGCCATGACTAGCTTGAGAAACAATCAAAATAGCAATGAGTGGATTATCAATCTTACCTTCCACTTCAATCATGTGGGATTGATAGTATGCTTGTCTATTGTACAAGGTTGAATAGATCCTTGGCATGTTTCTACTCGCGTCGTCTATTGTTTCCTCTTGCTTGATATTATGCATAGTTTTCATTTCATCTCCCCAATGAGCACAATTTGTATACATTTGGTCTCCTTCACATCCCCAACACTTTATGGGCTATTGTCTTGGCCTCTTTCCTAAGGAATCTATCATTTTTTTATCACCTTGAGATGGTTTCCCTTGTTGATATGCTTGAGATATGTTCCTTATGAAAGGTGGCTTGAATCCTTTCTTCATTTGATCCATCTTTCATTTGTCTTTTCATCTCAGGCCTTTTGGAAAGCTACCCTTCCTATGTTTTGCTCATACAAATACTTAACTTTTCTTATGGCTTCTTCCAAACTCTTGGGCTCATCAAACTGAATTTTATCCTTATATAAGGAGGGAAATCCACTTAGGATCCTTTGAATTTTGACATTACCATCCTTGATGAAGCTCACATACCTGAGAAGTTCCAAGAATTTCCTCTCATATTCATCCATGGTCATGTTCCCAAGTGTGAGTTCAAAGAACTCTTGCATCTTCTTGTCAGAATATTTCTCTGACAAGTACTACTACTGGAAATATTTCTTGACCTGCCTCTAAGAAATCCTCTTCTCATCGAGGTGATTAACTCGATTCAATCATTCCCACAACATAGATATTTTTCCTTGAATGTGGTAGGCTACAATTACAGCTTCTACATTTGATGAGTAGTCATGCAACTGGGAATATTTCCTCATTCCCAGCAACCATGCTTCTACATCTTCTCCCTTCCTACTCTTTCCATCAAATGATGGTGGCTTGATCTTCCTTAGCTCCCCTTGTAAGCTAGATGACCCATGTTTCTTCATTTGATGTCTAACAGGAGACATACTTGGGTTGTTTTCCGACCTTGAACGTGCATATGCTATTTTGGTCCAGTGCCCTAGGGAATGATGATGTTGATGCCTACTAGAACTCCTTAACTATCTAAATCCTTTGTGATCATCCCTCCTATCATGGGATATAGATACTTCTACTTGCCTTGCACTAGTTTCTTTTCTTATGTGAGAATATTTGTTGACTTGCTTTTGCAACATATTCAGTCTCAGTAGTATATGCTCGTGAGATTTCATATTATTTTCATTATCGTCCCTACAACTTTGCACTTCTCTTTGCATGATTCTCATAGTTACATGCTCTTGCATTTCTCTTCTTCCATTAGATGTTGTATCAGCATTACCCATGCTAACACACAGACCTTTGATCTCCTCCTCATGGTTGTAAGGCCCTTGGGAATCTTCCATATTTCTATTTCTCATATAGGAACCAAGGTCTTCTTTCATGTACCTCTAATTCTGCAAGGATGTGCATGCAATCATTGTTATTAGAATTAAGCATTTTGCAAAATATGTATTAACTAGACTACAAGTCATTCTTCATTTCAAAAAATGAAGAACACAAATGCACTAATCCAAATTCTAGCTTGACAGGTGAATTTTCCTCCTTAAGAAGTTTCCAATGACTATTTGTTTGCTCAAATATGAGCTATGAGCTGAAATTCATGGTCTCTGGAAGTTTAAATTGTTTTCCCATTTTATCCTTGCATGCTACTTGTGTCTTCTTTCTCTTCATACACATTTTTACATACCCAGATTCCAAATCTGGCTCCACGGTTGTCTTCTATGGTCCACAATACTTCCATAGACTACTCTTGTGCCCCAAATGGACCTATGATCAAGAAGTTATGCCCTCCAAAAGTAAATTGGTATCGAAAATATACCCTCTACAATTCCAACTGTAACTTTCTCATACGAGCTTTGTTTTGCGTCCGGAATAGCTCGTTGGAAATCTCTCTCCAAGTTCCTTTATTTTAGATATATAGACAGGGTGTACCTCAGTAAACCCTATTTTCATGACTTTTAACTGCCCAAAAATGTCGTTTAGCCCCTCAAATTCGCTCTGCAAGTTTATGACCTTCAAATATCATAAAATTTTGTAGAAAATTGATTGTTTTATTGTTATAATTGTCCTTCAATTTGCACCATTTATCTCAAAATCGAAAGAAATATCAATCGTTGATCCGTGAAACCTTCCTCAGGCCCAAAAACGAATTTCCACCATCGATTCCCAACTCGAATCAATTTGGACCATTGATTTTACAAAACTACATCGATGATCGACGATCGAATATTTCTTTGGTAAATCAAACTTTCTCACTGATTTCCACAAACTCCAATCATCAGCCATTGGTCATTTCTCTTGGAAAAACATTTTTTTTTTGCATGAATCTCACCAAACCTCGTTCATCGACGATCGACGAGTTTCCTTAGCAACCAACTTGTTTACAATTTTTTTTGAACCCCAACCATCGACCATCAACCATCTCTTGGCTAACATGAAAACTATGTTGACGCGGCATGGCACGTAGATGTTGATGTGGAATGAAATGTGGATCTAACATGGCACTCTGGATGATGTGGCATGATGCATGGATGTGACATATACGTTGACATGGAAAGACACATCATCATCCTCTTTACTTTATCGACAGTCGACAATTTCTCTTGGATGAATTGAACAACTCACTAAATTTTTCGACCCTCGATCATCGGCCATCGGCCATCGACGTTTTCTTTTGGATGCATGAAAAATTTCACCAAAATTTGCCAACCCTCGATCATCAGACATCAGCAATCAAACATTTACTTGGTCGAACCAAACTCTTCACCAAACTCGTCAATCTAATCATTAGACATCAACGATTTCTGTTTGAAAACTAAAACTCTTCGCAAATATTGTTGATCCGACCATCAACGATTTCTCTTGATGAATTTATCAATCCTTAGTTTTCCCTTGATGACCTTGAAGTCTTTGTTCACGGATGTTATGAGACCGACTTATGTTAACTAAATATGTAAAGAAACTTTGGGAGGCAAATCAGGGAAATGAGAAGCTTATTATCCCCTCCTAGATAATCCAACAATGAAACAAATATCCTACTCGGTGGGGTTAAACCACGTGTTTGGCCCAATATTGAATTCATGTTGGCCCTGATCCCAACAACCAATCAACTTGATCAAAAAACCGTTGTTCCCCTTGAAGGATGTACCCTCCTAATAATATCTTAGGAGGTCAACATCCATCAAGATATAAAATTTAGTATTTTCAATAAGGTTCGGAAATATCTCCCACTATGTCTCATGTGCCTTCCATATTTGCACCATCAAGTGATACAATAGTTGTTCTTGATTGACATAAAAAACTCATAAAAAATATCTAAATCTGATATAAAATTTATTCATAAAATAAAATTGATATAATTCATCACAATATTTAATTTCTAATTCAGTTCTCTACACATCAATGCTTGTAAAAAAAATGTGTGATTAGGTGATTCACTGCTTCAATAACAAACACAAATAAATAAGCACACTAATATCATGCATTGACAATGGTACAACATCGACTAGCGTACCATTCGTAATGTGTTTGATGGGTTCGACGTGTTGTTCTATTTTTGTTGTGTGTACATCAACTCACTGGCAACACACCTAGCTAAATATAATGCACCATTAGATCTAGTGGGGATACCTTTGAAAATCATGGTGCAGTCAAGTTAAATATGTGCATCATGAATAGTGTGTGGTACCATAATGACACAATAGCATATGTTGGAGAACTAGGGAATTGTGGAAGTGAATAATAATGAAGTCCAGGAAAATGTGGTGTCAATAAACATTATTATAGCAGTAAAGCACAAGTCAGCATAGCACAACATATGAAATAACATGCAAACCTTAATATGATAGACCGATTCATAGGATAATCTGTATATAACCTAAAGTAAAACTAACTCCCATAGAATAAGGAAGACATAGTCAAATTTGATCACCTTAGGCACACACACATCTCTTGCTTTTATACCTTGGCATGCATACCCGTCCACTGAGTCAAGACCACCTTGAGTTAATTTGACTAGCTAGTGCATTACCTAGCCAACTTCCCTAATCAACCTTCAATCATTCATTGATTGTCTCCAAAAGATCCATAGATGTGATGAAGTTGTTGTTCCAACACCCATTGTCATCACAACTCTCTAGAGATTTAGGAGGTGGAATTATTCATGTGCACCCACCATTATTGTATCCTCTTGAAGTCCAAGCATTGCTCAAAGTTTTACCAACCTAGATTATGTTAATGGTTTCATAAAGATACCAATGATGTGATTATCTATCTGAAATAAACAAGAGACACCACATTTTCATGTACCAACTTTCTCAAATAATGGGGATTATTATGGGATTTTTCCCCCGTGACTTTGGGTCATGTCACAGCAGAGGTTGACCATATAAAAAAGACAGAACCATGCCCTCACATACAACGATGTTATGAAAAGGATAACTACTTTCAGGAGAGAGAGAGGAGGCCTCACACCTTGTATCCTACGTCCGATGTCGATCCTCGATCTCCACCTTCGATGTTGCTCATGATATTCACTGGTATGAACCTGTAAAAGAAGACCAAATCTATGTTGCAACAAGGTGGTTGTAGATTCCAATCATACATATAACATGTAAATATTCCAATATATGAAAGAAAACTAGCATATATCAACAAACATAAATCAATTTACACATGTATGGGGGAAAGAGAACTATTTTATTGAAAATGGTGAAAATGAGTGGTTACAACCTGACTCAAACAATCGACATTGCATCAAAGTCAACTGCCTAGTTTCCTCCAATGGTCCTTCAAGCATCAACTCAACACAATGGCCCTTCTTCGGATGACTCAATAGGGACATGAACACACCCTATAGTCATATAATGGAGAAGAAGGAGTATCGAAAAAGCGAGTTCTAGAACAAGGGGATCTACTACTCAGAGAATGAAGGGAGATAGGGAGACTTGCAGATCCAACAACATAACTTTGCACCTTGGTTGTCCTCCTCATCCATGCCCCCAAAGGTGCCTTTATACCATCCTCAAGAGGTCAAGGAGGTTGAATTTCGTTGAGTATGGGCTCAGGGAGGTTGGGAAACGAGCCCAACCAAAATCCCCACTTGAAAATGGGGAATTATTTTATTTTTCAACTTTTTTGAGCGCATTCATGAGTTGTTAACTAGCAACCCATGAACATCCACGAGTTGTACACAAATGACCCGCAGATGTCACTAAAAATTATTTTTTTTAAGTGACTTTGATGAGGTTAAGTGACTTTGATGAGGAAAGTTGGGATTTAATATTACAAGCCAGGGAAAGGGTTAGACCATGTCACAAATGCATTGCAGTGTGGTGATTTGTGCTATAATAGGGATGAAGCTCCACATGCTTCATTTTACTATGAGCAACAAGTTTTTTAGCTACTTGTATTTCACTTTGATTGTCACAATACACTACAATCAAGGAAATTTAAGATGACCCATTAGATTATGAATCCACACTACCTTTGTGCCATCATTAACCCCACCTTTGTATTAACCTTTTTTTGGTTGATAGATCAATCGCCTTCTCCTTCTTAATAATGAGACTACGGGTCTAGATCCAAGATGAAATACATAACTAGGCATCAACTTCATGTCATCTCCCTCTCCAACCCTATCCGAGTTTGTATAATTGGTCAACTTATTCAAATTATTATCTTGATACCTTGTACTAATCTAGTAATTACCCATGATATAGCAAACATCCTATTTACAGTCTTCAAGTGGCTCTCTCTTGAATCTTGTGTGAACCTAGATATCACACCAATAGTAAATGATATATCGGGTTGTTTGTGTGAGTCAAACAAATGAGGCTACCAACAAGCTACTAGTAAATAGTATAATCAACTTTCAAAGAACTTCACTTCTTGATTAGATTCACTCTCCACTAATATGGTGTAACACACAGTTTACTGTCTTCCACCTTGAACCTATCAAATAGATCCAAGACAAGATACCATCACTCATTTGAAAATATTAGATTCCTAGAGAGATTTAATAGGCCAAGGTCGGTGATTCAAATGTATACGTCAGTTACTTCTTCAAACCCAAAAATAATTCAACACTACCACCAATAATGACTAAATCATCAAAATAAAGTGCAATTGTCATAATATCATCATTCACATTTAAAACATAAATACTATTTTCTAATTCATAGTGTTTGAAACCAAGATGGAGAAAGAACTTGTCCATCTTCCCATACACACCCGAAGGGATTATTTCAAACCTTAAAAGGATTTCTTCAATCAACACACAAGACTTCCATCCTTTTCAAAGTCTAGGGGTTGTTCCATATAATTTTTCTTGGTGACATCACCATAGAAGAGAGAACTCTTAACATCCATTTGATGTACCTTCCCATCTAAAACAAGTAACAAGTGAAAGGATAACTCTAATAGAGTTCATCTTTTCAACAAAGAGAAAAGATCTCGATGTAGTGAATTACTTCATGTTGAGAGAAACCATTCACTATCAATTGAGCCTTATGCCTTTCAAAATCACCTTCAAATGTGAATTTGGTCTTGTAGATCTATCAAAATTTCACGACATTGTTTCCTCATAGCCAAGGAACAAAGTCCCAAGTTTTGTTCTTCATCAAGGAATTATATTCTTCAACCATAGAATTCTCCCATGTGCATCTGCATATGTATTTGATCACACGCCTCTAGCACACATGCCATTAAAGCTTATGTCCTCAAGTTTATGTCAAATTGTTTATGTCCTCAAGTTTTTCTTGATTCATTCACATTACTTACATCAACACTATTAGCTTCAATTATCTTAGTCACCCATTGGGAAAGGATGAATCACACAATTTGTAGGATTTTCCCCATCAAATTAATTCACCATAATACAAGCATGACTCTTTGTATCTAATTTATTTTTCTTATCATCTAGAATATGAGCCCAAGCTATACATCCAAACATTTTGATATGTTTGAATGAGGGTTTCCTTCCACTCTATTTCTTAAGAGGAGTCATATCTCATATAGCTTTGGTCAAAATCTTGTTCAAAAAGTAGTTTGAGTAGTAAACAACATATGTCCAAACTCTACTCAGCATATCTTTGTCCTAAAGCAAGCATTATGCCATTTGGACCAAAGTCTAATTCTCCCTTTCAACAACATCATTATGTTGTAGTGTGTAAGGTACAAATCTTCCAAGAGATACGATGTTGTGACAACTAGCTCTCAAACTCACTGGTCACATATTCTCCTTCATTGTCAAATCCCAAGCATTTCACAAGTGGGTTGTGTTGCTTTAAATCAATGATCTAAATTTCTTGAATTTTTCAAAGACAATATACTTATTCTTCAAGAAATATAACCAAGTATACCTAGAAAAATCAGCATTGAAATTCAAAACATACCTTGCACCAATTAATGATGGTTGGTTCATTCTACAAAGGTCATTGTGGACTTACAGTTGGGTCTCTTCTCTCCAAGGATTTCCAATCTCAAATGTAGTCCAGTGATGCTTACCAAGAACACACCCTTTACATACACCACTAGGGGGCACTACCCTAGGTAGTTCATTAACCATATTAAACTTCACAATTAATTTCATAGTACAAAAATTAAAATGTTCAAGTCACCTATGCCAATTTTTTCTCTTGTAGTTGGTCATGGATATGAGTGCAATCAGTCCCATATCCTACTTAGGGAAGTCATAGAACTTATACACTCTATCTTTAGGGTCAAGAATACAAAGTCATTCTTAATATCCTTCACAATAAATCTATCAATCTTGAATTCAACCTCCTTGTCAATTTGGGTAAATTGGGGTACATGCAATGAATTGGTACTCAAACTTGGTAAATGATGCACATAAGTGATCACTCCATCACTACGTTCAATCCTACCATAGTGAGCAACAATAAGTGCATAATCATTTGCAACAAAGACTCCTTCTTCTATATCTTTACTTAAAGAAGAAAAGAGAGAAGCATACTTAGTCATTTGTTGGCTATTACCAAAGTCGTCTATCCACTCACTTTTAGAAGTGTGAGCATGCAATGCCTCAAAAGTGGCAACAAAGAAAGTATATTTACCTCCCCTACCTTCTAAAATTTGATGGCATAGGTCAGTCGCTCGATTGGTGGACCACTTGCCTTCAAGCTTCTTAACCATTCAAGATATTTGGTCTTCTTTCAACTAACTTTCTTGATATGTCTTATCTTTCCACAATCATGATGACTCTTATTTTTCTTACCTTTGTTAGTGGATATTTGATCATCATGATTCTTCTAGTTGGTATGGTTGACACAATCCTGATATTTCTCCCTAATGTATCCTCAACATCTTTCTTTATAGTTTTATCAACTTTTTTTCTCAAGAACATGGGAATGTTACTTAATCTCAAGTTTACCTTCATCATGTAACTTTTCATGTGCCCTAATTAGTAAACCACAAAAGGAATCAAATATATAGTCCTCATTGTCTTATTTTCTAGAAGCCTAACTAGCATGGGATGTCCAACATAAAACATCATAGGTTGTCCTCAATTTCATCGAGATTAGTTCTATAACCTAACCACTTTTCTTTCAAAAATCATTTCCACATTCACCCAATTTCAACTATAGCCCATTCACACAAGCCAACTAATCTTCATTCATATAAAATGAGAGAGGATTAAAATAGATAAACTCTTTCTCAATCTGCATAACCCTACTTTCATTGATCTTATCAAACATTGTCTTCAACTTCTTATAGACTTTATTTGGACAATTGATCTCACTTGTATGAAATTTAATCTCCCTATAGATGTATGTTGTCATGACTCCTACATCCTTATCCTTTTTATCATTCACAATGAACTTGCCATGTTCATCCTTAGGGTCTAGAATAGTTTTTTGTAAATTTCCAAAGTGCTTTACTTTTCAATAACATTTCCATGTCCTGTGGCCATATGCCATAGTTGTGGTCATTCAAAATAAAAGGCTCTTGATAAGAACTCATAATCAGTCTAAAAAACCCTAAACCTATCTACAAGGCAAAACCTAAGTTAGTCTACGAAAGGGATCTGACTCAACAATAACACATATACAAGAAACAACATCCAAAGTGACTTGTAGACTTTCTTGGTCTCAAACCAACATCTTTGATACCATGTTGGAGAACTAGGGAATTGCATAAGTGAATAATAGTAAATTCTAAGAACAAGTGGAATTGATAGACATCATTATACAGTGAAGCACAAGTGAGCATAACTCAACATATGTAACAACACAAAAACCTTGATTTGATACACTGATCCATAGGATCATATGTGTGTGTGTGTGTGTGTGTGTATAACTCCCATGGAATAAGAAAGACATAGTCAAATTTGATCAACAAGTTAGATGCACCCATATCTCCTTCTTTTCTACTTTAACTTGTCCATGAGTCGACTGAGTTTGGACCACTTTTGGTTGATTTGATTGACTAGTCAACTTCCTAGTTGAACTCTCATTATATTTCCCTAGTCGGCCTTCAATTGTCAATGGATTGTCTCTTGAACTCTCATTATATTTCCCTAGTCGGCCTTCAATTGTCAATGGATTGTCTCTATACGATATAGAGATGTGGTGAACCTATTGTTCTAACAGCATACACCATTTTACATTGATGTATGTTCTAGGCATCAACAATGACATGTCTTAACAACCTGAAGGCACCATGAAAAAAACACGTGGATTGTATGGTGTGTTATATATGGTTGGACCCGACATAATTGGTGTGGATAACATGCACCCAAACAATCTGATTTGTCAAATTTTGTTGATGCCTTCCATGCACACCAACTAAAATGCATCTAGTCAACCTACATGCATTATGAGATGTAAGATATTTTCCCCTCTACTTGTATAGTGTTTCCTAACTAACTGGATGCACCATGACTAGAGTGAGGAACATGCACCAAAAAATAATGGTGAACTATGTCAATTTAGTGATTTCATTTTACACAGATTTTGTGTGTGCAATCAACCTAAGATCATCATTGAGTTGAACATGTGCCATTTCAATCATATGGTGCATTCAAGTTGACTAGGTGCATCATCGTCAACGAGTCATGTTAATGTGAAAGCACTGAGAATATCGAAGTGGCACACGTTCAACTAAATTGTGTTTATGTTAACTAGATACATCATCATAAGCAAATCATGTTAACCCAAAGGCACTTTGAATGTCCAAATGGTACACGCCCAACTAAATAGTGTTGTCAAGTTGGCTAGACACACCACCAACTATGTAGGATACACACACCAATGCTTAGAAGTGCACCCCCTTAATAAAGAAAACCTCCCATGGTGTTAGATACAGAGCACTAATTCATCAAAATGTTTTCAAGCGCATCTTGGTATTTTATTTTTCAAAAAATATACAAATTTATTTTATATATGTATATATAAAAAAAAATTAGAGAAAACACCATTGAAATGTAAAAGAAGACACAACGAAGAACAATACATGATTTTCTCCTTTCTACCGTTGAGGCATGCCATAGAAATGAGAAAAAAATGCTCTAGAGTTTTCTTTCTTAAATGAAATTTTGAATTTTAATCTACAATGAATGAAGTTTGAGAATTAAGATTAGTATTTTATCGACCAATGAAGTTTGAGAATTAAGATTAGTATTTTATTGACCAAAATTCGAGGAGAGGATTAAGTGAAGTGGAGCACTTGTGATTGGAATAGAGGAAAGCATTCAAGGAATGGAAAAAATGACAGTTTTTTTATCCTAATCGTAGTGCACCAATCTCCTTGACACATTGATGTGTTAGTAATTTCTACAATGCATCAGCATTTGGATTTTGAAAATTTGAAATATGTTGGTGCATCATATAGGTCATTCAAAATAAAAGGTTCTTGATAAGAACTCATAATCAATCTACAAAACCTTAAACCTATATGCAAGGCAAAACCTAAGTTAGTCTACTAGAGGGTTCTAACTCAACAATAACACATATACAGGCAACAACATCCAAAGCGACTTGTAAACTTGCTTGGTCTCAAACCAACATATTTGATAACATGTTGGAGAACTAGGGAATTGCATAAGTGAATAACTCCCATAGAATAAGAAAGACATAGTCAACTTTGATCACCAAGTTAGATGCGCCCATATCTCCTTCTTTTCTACTTTGACTTGTCCATGAGTCGGTTGAGTTTGGACCACTTTTGGTTGATTCGATTGACTAGTCAACTTCCTAGTTGAGCTCTCATTATACTGCCCTAGTTGACCTTCGATTGTCTCTATAAGATATAGAGATGTGGTGAACCTATTGTTCTAACATCATACACCATTGTACATTGATGCATGTTCTAGGCATCAACAATGACATGTCTTATCAACCTGAAGGCACCATGAAAAACCACGTGGATTGTATGGTGTGTTATAGATGGTTGGACCCGACATAATTGTTGTGGATAACATGCACCAAAATAATGTGATTTGTCAAATTTTGTCGATGTGTGCCATGCACACCAACTAAAATACATCTAGTCAACCTACATGCATTATGAGATGTAAGAGAATTGCCTCTCTATTTGTATAGTGTGTCCTAACTAACTGGATGCACCATGACTAGAGTGAGGAACATGCACCCAAAAAAAATGGTGAACTATGTCGATTTAGTGATTTCATTTTACACAGTTTTTGTGTGTGCAATCAACCTAAGATCATCGTTGAGTTGGACATGTGCCATTTCAATCATATGGTGCATTCAAGTTGACTAGGTGCATCATCGTCAACGAGTCATGTTAATGTGAAAGCACTGAGAATATTGAAGTGGCGCACATCCAACTAAATTGTGTTTGTGTTAACTAGATACGCCATCATAAGCAAGTCATGTTAACCCAAAGGCACTTTGAATGTCCAAATGGCACACGGCCAACTAAATAGTGTCGTCAAGTTGGCTAGACACACCACCAACTATGTAGGATACACACATCAATGCTTAAAAGTGCACCCTCTTAATAAAGCAAACCTCCCATGGTGTTAGATACAGAGCACTAATTCATCAAAATGTTTTCAAGCGCATCTTAGTATTTTATTTTTCAAAAGATATACACATTTATTTTATTTGTGTATATATATAAAAAAAAAAATAGAGAAAACACCATTGAAATGTAAAAGAAGACACAATGAAGAACAATGCATGATTTTCTCCTTGCTACCATTGAGGCATGTCATAGAAATGAGAAAAAAATGCTCAAGAGTTTTCTTTCATACATGAAATTTTGAATTTTAATCTAAAACGAATGAAGTTTGAGAATTAAGATTAGTATTTTATCGACCAATGAAGTTTGAGAATTAAGATTAGTATTTTATTGACCAAAAATCGAGGAGAGCATTAAGTGAAGTGGAGCACTTGTGATTGGAACAGAGGAAAGCATTCAAGGAATGGTAAAAATGACAAAGTTTTTTTGTCCTAATCGTAGTGCACCAATCTCCTTGACACATTGATGCGTTAGTAATTTCTACAATGCATCGACATTTGGATTTTGAAAATTTGAAATATGTTGGTGCATCATATAGGTAATATTGTATCATAGGCAATGCCATATGATCTTGATGCACCAATGCACCTATGAGATTTTGGTACACAAATGTTCATTTTTACAACAACAAAATATATATAACCTCCTCGGAAAACCTCTGCTATAATAGATTTGAGAGAATGACCTTCACTAAACCTGATTTCCTACTAATGTCAAAAAGCGTTTGTTTCAACTTTCAACATTTTAATTATGGGAATGTATGTAAAGTTAGTGCACATGTCACATCTTTTATTTTTTCAATAAATTGCTAGTTTCTAGTCTTTTTATCCACAATATACTAAAAAAGATCCAACAATGTTTATGGATAGTTGAAGTGTTGAAAGTGTCACCAACAATGAATGTCTATGGATAGTTGAAGTGTTGAAAGTGTCACCAACAATGTGTGGTGTGGTGCTAAGATTCAACAATATACTAACAAAATCCAACAATGTATGTGGATAGTTGAAGTGTTGAAAGTGTCACCAACAGTGTGTGGTGTGGTTGCCAAGATTTAACATGCAGATAAAGTTCTAGGTTGATTTTGAAGGAAGTAATTTCAATCTCGAAACTAACCCAACCCTTAAAAAAAATAGTTATACTTATTTTAATTCATGCAAATGTTAGCTTGTTATTAAAGTCTTGCTTCTTCTCACTAGTTTATGACAATGGAAAATGAGAGGAATGAAAATTGAAAGGATATCACTAATTTATGACAATGGAAAATGAGAGGAATGAAAACTGAAAGGATTGAAGGCAATGAGAATGCAACCAATGGGATTATGGTAGAGACTTTATTACATCCCCAAGGCAAAGGTCATTACTGAGAAGAGACATGTAAAAGCAATTGATTCAAGTTCCATGATTAGGTCATTAGTGAGAAGAGACATGTAGAAGCAATTGAATTGATTCAAGTTGCATGATTATTTATTTTGTTTGGGCATTTTTGTTAACACTAACCCAGAACATTAATCTTTAATCTTTTACTAATACTTCTTATAAAACACGTAAATTGTCAAATCTTATATTATAATGTAATAATTCTACTTTACTAATTTATTATAAAGATTAGTCATTCTTAATTTGTTATTAAATTATTTTTATATAAATCATATTATCTATTAATTTATACTCTATGTTGTCGCTTTTTATGTAACATGTAAATGATCGAATTTTACTAATAATTTTAACTTACTAATTCATGTAAAAAAATAATTAGTTTTATTTTTATTAAAATAATTTCACATAAATGCTATGTCAATCTCAATTTAAAATTTATAAATTATGAGTCTTCTTTTCAACCAGTAAATTACACCCAACAGCCAATCACATCATGCCATATCTTTTCATATTTTTATGGGATTTATGAAAGAATGCCATCGTTCACTATCATGTATTATAAACATGTGTATATATATATGAAATTAGCAAGCCAAGTGACCCTAGAGGTTATCAATATGTTCTTATCTACCCATTGACCCTATAGCTTAACAATCGCTTTCGCGCCTCTTCACAATTGCAAACAACATCAATACATGCTCCATTACTAACGTGATTGACCCTTCCTTAAGGAAGATTTGCCATTAATGAAAGTGACATGTTAGAAGTTTCTATCACCTCATCATGTAAGGGTAGGATTAAGGTTTATATTGTTTCTTTATTCAAGATGGAAGATAGACACATATCAATATATATTTATTTTATTTTTAGATTTATTAAGTATTAAGAGGGATTTAAAAAAATGAGATACAAATTCGTCTGTTTAAAATATTTTTAATTAAAATGAATTTATATTGATGTAATTACATAAAAAGAAAAAAGCTTACTATATATCAAAAATAACTTTACAATCTGTTACTTTCAATGATTTATATAAAATATTATATTTAGTCAACTTATGTTGAGTGGGATGAGCGTTACAATCTCTCTCTTCAATGTTTGATGGACTAATGCACCTAGCTTCTCTTGATATAATAATCAAAATTTTACATGACTTATGTGTTTTTTTAATAATAAAGTTGTAAAGGTCTAAATGAAACTATTTAAAATACATAATAATCTTTTTTGAAAATTAACAAAGTTTTTTATGAAAAAGGAAACATGTCTTTAATTTGACTAAATTACATTTAGTATGATAAAATGCTATCAAGTTTGTTATGTAGGTAATGTTGGTCTAGTACAATAAAGATGTTATCAAGTTTGTTGACTAAATTACATTTAGTATGATAAAATGCTATCAAGTTTGTTATGTAGGTAATGTTGGTCTAGTACAATAAAGATGTTATCAAGTTTATCAAGTTTGTTATGTAAGCAATGTTTCAAATAAATATAATATTTAAAATAAATAATAGTAATATGATATGATATGTTATTTTTTATCTATCTCCTTATTTATAATCTTCTTTCATATTATTATTTCAATTTTATTTGTTCTTGATGATGAATGGAGTGTTTTGTCTCTCATGGTGAATGGATTGTCCACTAGAAATGTATATTTCAAATATTTTATACACAATTTATCTTCACAAAGTTGAAGCAACACTGTTATTCTTTTTATTTGTGTCTAAATTTATTTTAAATTATTTTTTTAAAAGAGACTGAAGTTTTGTATTATATAACAGTTGTGTTGAGGCAAACAACAAAATTCATTTTCATTGATACAAAATTATGGCTTGTAGTTAAGATTTCTTCTACTATTATAAAACTATAAAACATGCTTGCAATCTGAAGAAAGTTCTACAATGCTTGACAACGATATTTCTTTGTAACTTGCCCCATCAAAAAAATGTTATTGTAGTACATTAGTTATTGCTTGAACCATAATTTGGGACCCCCTGCTCTCCTCTTTAAGGTGGATATTCGTCTTTGACATCCATTGGTGCAACTTCATGTCCCCCTCATCCTTCTTCAGTAATACCATGGCAATATGTTGCCGACGCTTTATCAATAGAAACATACTCAGTGTGTTGAGGCAAGACCAAAGCTCTCAATTACTGGCATTCAAACTCCAAACTTTATACACTAAGTAAAAACCGGTTCCAAATTCTCCACCTTGATTGTTAATTGTTGAAGAGCAACGCGGTTGGCTTCTGAAATTTATTCATTGCGTCGAAGAATTTTCTTAATATCCCTCCAGGTAGGTTCCATTTTGATTCCCAATAGAGCACCCATATAACCTGTTAAATCAAACTCTGGACCATAGTTCTTTGGAATATCAAAACTAGTTAGCATAGAAGCACCAGTGGGAGTAAAACTGCCTCCAAATCCTGAACCAATAAAGATGTTATAGCTAGGACTAGTTGTAAAAGCAGGGCCCAAAATATACCCACTGCCAGAAGAGACGAAGACAAGCTAACAAGTAATAGGAGAGTTAAAAGCACCAAAACCCACCAGGATAGGATTTTCTTGTGCCAATAACAAATTAGCCAAATCCAAAGAACATAACCCAATAGAATTATAAACCCACCATTAACTCTCTGCCACGCTATACCAAATATTGGTCACATAAGTAATACCACACGAAACACCAACATTCAAAGCTATACCCCGGATTCAACAGGTGTAAAGTTAAAATAAAGCTTACAGAAGCAGAGTACACAACACACATGGCTCAAAATTGAAACCCCCCGAGTTCCCAAATTAAAACACAATTAAACCTCGCAAAAATTGCACTAGCAAATAAGAAAGATTCACCATTGTTCCAAAAACGACCAACATTAATTCACTAACCTCAACATCATTATACCCAACAAACATAATTGATTCAACTAGGTCCAAATAGAGAGAAGAAAACGCCTAGAAACAAAAAGTTGTGAGAAAATGAGGGAAAAACCTGCAAGCCAAAGGGGTTCTGACCGACGAAGGTTGAAAATACACCATTGAACTCTCCAAACACCACTATACCTTCCTTCCTAGACATCAAGAACCAACATAAAACTAGAATGTCGACACCATTGTTTCCACCAAATTCCAAATAAAACATCCCTCACATAAGCCACTTATTAAGAAGGCAATTGCTATCGAGTTAAAGGAGTGTGCCAACATTGTGCCACATGGAAAATCAAAATCACACGAATCCACCCATCCTTTATGTTCATTAACCTCATCATATTATCAAGCAATGAAACAATACTTTCTAACACCATTAATTTCTAATTCCCCTTCTCCAAGGTTGGTGTCATACTTGGCCCATTGGTTTGCCACATAGTTGTGCTCTCTTAATATGTGAAAAACTCTACTATTGTTGAATCCATCAAGGATTTTTTGGATACGAGAAGTGATTCCTTTGAATAAATTATTCTAAATGCTAGTGCCCTTGATTATGTCCCTAACAACAATCATGGGGTCACCGAGAATGATGATTTTCTTAAATCCTTTTTCTTTTGCTATCTTAATTCCTTGCCACATAACATATGCTTCAGCAAAGTTGTTTGAGGCCAGGCCTAACCCCAAGTGAAATATGCTACAGTATTTCATATGGAATCACCAATTATCCCCCCCCCAACTTTTGCAACCCCTGGGTTGTTCTGAGATTGTTACTAAGAAAGCCATTCTTTGAATTCGTGGTTGGAAAACCCAACAACCCATTTTGGAAGTTGAAAACCCTATTTTTTTTATAGAAGTTTGTGTAGTTCCCAATTTAAACTTGTTTATCCATCTTTTCTCAACATCATCTAACATCTGGGCTGACTGATTTAATATGAAACACATATATTCAGATAGCAAGGATAAAGCCTTATTCATCATCCACCTGGGGAGCTTCTTTTCTTCTTGAAGAATTGCCTTATCACGAGC